>PVJX010017959.1:0-37416 GCA_004027295.1 Dolichotis patagonum
TTTGTAGTTTGTATACTGAGGAAGGTAAAACTCTAAATGGCAAATTAATGTATCTTTAACAACAAAGCAACATACAATGACATAGTTTCTTACATTTCACAGATACCTCTTACACAGTTCTAAGCCTGGTTCTGCCATTTAGTTGCTAAAGAGTTTTACTTCTCAGTTTTTTTCCCTGAAAGAGAAAAAACAGAATGAAAGCTTTTCCTAGAAGGTTGTTTTGACTTAAAGCTTCTGAGTTCTAATTTGTATTACTGGTAAACACTTACCTTTCAAAGGAAACAAAACAGGTTTTTATCATAGACCCTGGGGATTATTTGCAAATATGTTTTGAAATTGGACTGTTAGTGCAAGGTAAATAGCAAGTATCATGATACCAGGAGCCCTGCTACTGAGTCAATAATTACTTCAAAGAATCCAAGTAATAAAATGACACCAAGTTAGAAGAACTCTATTACACACAGGCTTAGGGACAGGGAAAAATAGAGTAACAGAATATGCATGTGTCTTTAACCCAAGTAGATCATTTCTAGGCAGCCACTAATGAAAGGCCTTGCACTATGTCCACCCAAGAGAGGAGCATGAAAACAGAAATCCTGAAGAAAGATAACTGGAGAACTGCTGAGTTCCCTCAGGGTGTATACTTAGGCTAAATTTCCTTTTGCCTAAAGTAGAAAAATTCAGAGATCTTTTTAGGAGGTTCTGTCAGTTCATCATTGGGAATATATTAACCTATACAGGGCAAAAGCAAACAGAGGGTTTTAAATTATGAGATTATGTTACTCTCTTGTTCAGTTCTTCCAGTGAGTTCTAATCACTCTTTAAATCCGATCTAAAAATCACAATCACGAGCCAATATGACCCTCTATGATTTTTTAATTCTCTCCATTTTGTAACCTCACATCCTGCTGCTTTGTATAACTTGCTCCAACAGCACTCTTCTAGTCATTTCCAGAACATGCCAAACTCATTCTCATTTCAGATTGGCTGTTCCCTTCGTCCTTTGAAATGATCTTCTCCAGGAACCTTCACAAAGTGTACTCACTCACTACATTAATGTCTCTACTGAAACACTACTTAGGTGCAGCTGGCTCTGGTAGCTATGAATAAAATTAGCTCCATTCACTAACCCATCTTAACCTGCTTGAATTTTCCATGACTAATAATGAGCACATGATGATAGAACACAGAGAGAGCAGATACTTGATTTTATTCAGCCCTTGTCTCTGAGGTTTAGTATAGAGCCTGGCACATGATGGGTAATCAACTAATATTTGTTAAATGGATAAATGAATTGAAACAGATATTCCCAATCAGTTTTGGTGGAGATTTTGCCTCCAGACTGTGCTAGACTTTAAAATTGTCAAGCCATTAAACATATGAAAATCAGTTGTAAAAAGACTTCTGGAAAATGTAATTTCCTATTTCAACTGTCTTCTATGTGCTATCTTTTTAGTACCAAGACATATGATTGGTTTAATGCCTACAGTTATTCTCAGACTATAGAAGCTCCCTTATTTTTGGCAAGGCCAGAGAGAGATTTAAATAGCTTGTATTCAAAATCCCAGAAATAACAGTTAGTATTCCAATTTTCAAAAATCACACCCACAGAACTTGTTGAGTGCCAACATATAACCTACACCTAGTAGTATATTACTGCATACACTTGACCCTGAAGAACCTTTTGCCACTTAATCAATAGGACACCTTCACATTGATTATGGATTTGGTGTGATGGGCTAAATTTATCCATGCATTTGCTGTGGAGCACCTTGGGGAGACAATTAGCAAGTTCTGGAAACTATCTGCAGCTGGGAAGGAAAGATTTTATCAGTGTTAATGGAAGTCAACAGCTTAGCCATCTACTGACTGTGACACTATTATGAGTGCCACTGTATACCTAGGTGAACAAAAGTATTCTGCATTAACTTATGTTAATCCCTCCTGGCATTCTACATGCTACTCCAGTCAAGTTGGACTTCTTTTTACAGATCACGCTGTGATTTTTCTGCCTTAAGACATTTGTACCTCTTGTTCCCTAACTTGTACCATCGGCATCTGATGTATTTAACATACCTCTAGTTTACCAAAAGCCCATTCATTAGCTCATTCATTCAAGTACAGCCTTTCATTACTGGGGAAAAGAAAATCAGTATACTAATCTTATGATCTTGTCAGGAAATTTAGTTGCTAGAAATTGTAATAGAAATACGGTAGTAAAGATTTCCGATAGCAGAGTAAGCTGCTGACAGACTTGAATTCACAATCATGTTCTATCACAATCTGTGTTCAGTATTGGAGATTAAAAATGACTTAGTTTTATCTCAACTTAGCCAAAAACATAGTTCAGTAAATAGTTCGAATATTTGTATACAAAGTGAGACACAGCACATTCCCTGTCACAAGGAGTGAAGGAACATGAACTGACAAATAACTAAATGGGGTACACGATAAAATCTAATATTCACATGGTAAAGAACATACCACCTAGGCAGCCAGGCATGGTGGCATATACCTGTAATCTCAGCACTTGGGAGGCTGAGACAGAATGATTGCTGAGAGTTCCAGCCCAGTCTGGGCTACGAAGTGAGTTCAAAGCCAGCCTGAAATGCACAGCAAAGCTCTGTCTCAAAAAGACAAAAAATTATGAAGTCTTATTCTGTACCTCTTTCAGTACCTAACAATGTTGTCTATGTAACAGAGACTCAGAAAATATTTATAAAATATAATTTCCTAAATTATAGGACAGAAATTCAAATCTCATCTTGGCACAAATATTCTTTCTACAATATAGGTTCACTATAGGCATATAGAATATAGGAGACTGTTAACCATCAAGTACTAGGTCAAAATGACATTGAAAAATAAGATCAGTTAAGCATATTATTCAATATGCAAATCTCCATGCCAAAATGAAAATCAAAAGATAAGGTGACATATTTATGTGAAGGTTGCGAGGCGGGGTGTAACTTGGTGGCTGAGTGCTTGCTTAACATGTGTGAATCCTTGTGTTTAATTCTGGGCACAGAAAAAAAGATATTAAGTTTTAAATAAGATATATCTTGCATCAACAAAACTGTTTTTTCCATTTCTAACATTTTCAAAGACCTTTACAAAATTTGCTAAGATTAAAGGCAAGTAAGAAATATTTCACATTTCAGAAACAGCTACCTTTCAAAATTATGGAAATTCTTTTTTTTTTCAGTTGATCACGGAATGATCTGATTATCATAAGTTACCATGCAACACAAGAAAGAAAAAGCAGACTCACAGTCAAATGGTCTATTTGTAACTTCACATTTAATTTTAAATGTGAGATGAAGGATGGTAGAAATGCATCGTGAGTTTTCTCAAAATTCCATATTCATTTTTTACCTGCAAATGTCTCAGTTATAGGACTAGTTTAAACCTTTTAAAGGAAGCACCAAACAATGAAAAGAATTCAGTGCCTCCATTTTGTACATGTTAAAACTTAAAATGATACACTACAATCCACAGAGCAGTATACTCCAAAGTCAACTATATCGTGCACCAGTTTTTAAAATAAACTGATACATTTTCAACTAAATAAATAGACATCTAAGACATATTTACCTCTTCCCATAATGACTGTCTTAATGCTTTGCATAAAATATAAATACCAAATTTTCCCACTGCCTCAAAAGGTTTTTACCCCAGGTTAGCAAGCATGTGCTCAGTTTGGCTAGTACAATGGTGTTGAACCTGTGATACATATGCCATAGTGGGCTGTTTCTGTCACTGAAAGCTCTAAAAGGTCCACCATCATTGGTCTAATGGGTAAATTAACACTGTATGAGAAGATATTCACGTTGCCTCCTCTAGTTGTAATAGAAATATGGTAGTAAAGATTTCCGATAGCAGAATAAGCTGCTGACAGACTTGAATTCACAATCATATTCTATCACAATCTGTGATAACAATCTTTTTTTCCCTAGTGCTAGGAATAGAACCCAGGGCTTCATTCACACTAAGCAAGGGATCTACCATTGAACCATATCTACAAATATAGCTTTAGAATCTGAATGATAAAAAAAAATTGGAGCAATTCAGATCAGAACCACATCCCCAAATAAATTTACCTTGAGTAGAAATGTGAAGGTTCTAGATCTTATAAAGCTGCCAGGAAAGGCCTTCTGTAGATCAGAAAAGCCAGCTGTTACATAGCATTATTTGAGGGGCACTTTCAGGTCATCTATCCCTACTGACCTGTATTCTTCATCATGTAGATAAGTCTCACAACTCTTCTTCAGAACAAGTAAACAGCTTAACTGGATTGAGACATTCTGTTATCTCGGGGGAATAACATACGTAGGAATTGGTTTATGTAACTAAAATATATTATTTTTTCCACCAAGCCAAAAACTAAACATAAAACTATTTGACTGGACTGAAGGAATAGCTCAGTGGTAGAGTACTTGCCTAGCATGCATGAGGCTCTGGGATTCAGTACCACACAAAACAGGTATCTGCTGCTGTTGCTACTGTTGCTGCTGCTGCTGCTGCTGTTGTTGTGGCTGTTGATCTTGGTTTGGTTTTTGTTTTGTTTTGTTTTGTTTTGTCTTTTGTGGTTCTGGGGATCAAACCTAGGAAGCACTGAGCTAGCCATGCTAACCTCAAACTTACGATTTTCCTCCCCGTCTCCTGAGTAGCTGGGATTACAGGTATGCACCAATGTACCCATGAAAAAAAAGTGGTTTTAAGGTTACAGTTAGAATGGCTGAGTTTCATAGCACCAAACAATTTCAAAGGATGGTCTAAATCAGGAAAAAAGTACAACTGAATGTGTCAAATTTCTCACAGAGGACCAAGTACACGTATGACAAAAACCAGATGGAAAGAAAGCAGGAGTGTGAAAGTAGCAATGGAAAGATAATGTGTTTAGGAAAGAACTGGTCAACAGGCAAGAGGAGAAAGCAAAGGAGCAGTTGCTATTGTAGATTCTGATTAATGTTTTCTGTTGAGGAGGCTGAGTGTATGAGATCAATTCTTTTATTAACTTTCAAATAGGAAAATAACAACTGCAGCAACATAGCCAACCAAGGACACAGACGCATGAAACAGTAAAATGCTCCTACTAGGGTATTTAAGTTTATAATGTGGGGTCGACTCACAGATGGAGGCATTTAGAGTCTTAATTGGACATTTAGAAGCCTAACTCGACAACCAAAAGGAAGAAATTGCCTAAATATACGGCAACAAATGAATATAAAATCATGGAATAAGCATATGATGGAATATGAATTAGTCATAAAAATAATAAAATACAGATACATGCTACAACATGGAAAAATCTAGAAAACATAATGCCACTTGAAAGAAAATGAACTTATGAGGTTACTTATAGTGCAACTGGCTCATCGGGATCTGCAATGTGCGGTTGACTTAGGGTGCTGGGTGGCCCTGAAGCAAGGCCAGCAGATTGCTTGTAGCTGCTGGTTTCAAACAGGAGCCTAAAGAGAATTCTTTCTGTGGTCTTTTGGCCATTTCAGAACTTTGGAAATGGAATGGCCAATTCATCAGAAAGAAATAACAGGAGAGCATAGCAGACTTTGGGGGGCCTGCAGGGGAGAGACCCTGGGGCCTTGGGACCTGCACTGTGCAGTTGACTCGGAGTGCCAGGAGAACAAGGAATTCCTCCCCTCTCTGGGGGGCAGCTGAGAGTGTGGCAGACTTTTGGCAACCCAAAGTAGAGAAACCCTGGTGTGTTGGGACCTGCACTGTGCAGTTGACTTGTGGTGCTGGGAGAACAAGAAACTTTTCCCATCTCCGGGGGGCGACTGTGATCCTGCCTGCGTGTGGGCTGAGAATCAGACATCTCATGTCGTCCTGTCCCCCATGCTGTGTCCTCCCTCCCCCTCCCCCCTGCCTAGCAAGTGGGAGCCAGTGAACTGCACATCTTGTGAAAAGATTGGCTATATTATTTAGTATGAGCTCTCCATATGCAAAGATAAGGAAAACCATTTGGAAGAAAGCAAGAGACAATATGACAGACAGTAAAGATCTCTGGTTGTCTAGCTTTGAAATTTATGCTTTCTTATGTCCCATTCTGTTCTGTTTTGTTATGTTTAATTTTACTAAAGAAAAGAAAAACATATTATAGATGTCTTTAATATGTTACAGACTATATATATATATATATATCTCCAAAACTCATCTGTTGAAGTTCAAACTCTCAATGTGATGGTTTTGGAGACAGTGCTTCTGAGAGGTACTTAAATGTACATGAGGTCATGATGGTGTGCTCCTCATATTTGTATTAGAAACACTAGAGAACTCATGCTTGCTCTGTCCACATTAGCACAAAGAAGAGACTGTGTAAAGATACAACAAGATGACAGACTCCTGCAAGTTAAAAGTAGAGAACTCAATGAAATCTCCTTTGCAAACACATTGATCTCAGCCTCCCAGCTTCTAAAACTGTGAGAAATAGATTTCTTACTGTTTAAACCATCCAATTTGTGGGATTTTGTAATGGTGGCCTGAGCAAACTAAGATATGAAGCTTCTAATTTTTAAACCATTCTCCACCAGTGGATCTTTGTATTCTTTGTTTTTGAGGAAATTAAAGAAAGTTGGATAGCCATATCCTGAAGGTCTTCTATGTATGGACACTTTATATACACTACATTCTTGTTTATTTTTGATACCAAATTATTTAATGTGGCGAAAGCATAACAAGTAGTTTAGAATTCATTCAAAGCATGATGAATAAGAAAATCAGTGATATTTTTATTCCATGTTATTGCAGTTCTAATTGAACAAGAACCAATTTATTACTAATTTGTACATACTGTAGAGGTGTGATTTGCTAAAGTTGGCTAGAAACATTGAGTTTTTTGCATTTTTTACAATAAATGTCTCTGAAAAAGCATACTTGGAAATTTCTAACATTTTAGTGAATATTTCATTGCTTGGCTCAAATGCTTGAATGATCTAGTATTTTTCCCTGCATTATCTATAACAGGAAAAATCACTAGGCTGTATGTTATGTCTTGCATTCTGTTGTGAAATTCAATAAACAAATACCAGGGAATGATATCCACAGATCTTTGGGATCAAAACATAAGAACATCCCGTATAAAAGTAAAGTAATAGATCTGGATTCCTTCTTTTCTTGCACTTGTATCAAACTTTTACTTTTCAGACTGGGTCTCATAATGTTGCCCAGATTGGTTTTGAACTGTTGGTCACAAAGGTTTCTCCTGTCTCTGCCTCCCAAGTAGCAGGAACTACAAGGGTATACCACTGTATCTGGCTCAGGTGCATGTGGTGATTCCTATGGTTAAGATTTATCTCAAGATGAACTTATTTGTAGTTGTATAAGCAGGTAAATGTTAATTTCCATCCATCTATACTGCTAGAAATAAATTACCCAAATCTTTGGATTTGGTCACGAATACCACAAAACCAAATATAAAAAATATTAAAAATAATAAATCTTTACACTTGTTTGGCTTCTACCTTTTAAGACCTAGTTCTGCTTCTATAAGAAGTAATGTAGTATGTTATCCATAATCTGTAGGGGGTAGACTTCATATATTTAAAATAATGTTATTGTTTGTATAGACTTTTGAAATTAGCAAATAGCTATTTTCCTTTCCAGTGATGATTTAGGTACAATTTATTTAGTATTTTATATTGTTCACATAGCATAGTATAGTACCAAATATAGTCAAATGTCTAGTAGACATTCAACCCAAAAGAGCAGCCAATAATATGTTAATATCTGTGGAGACAGATAATTGTAATCACGAAAATAGATCTGCAAAGGGGAAGGAACCCAAGAGATAGAAAGGGGAAGGAAAAGGGATGAAAAGCAATTAAGATGTATTATGTGCATGTACCAACTTCTCAAGATGAATGAAATCAGTATGTACTGAAAATATGTACTAATAAGATAATAATTCTTTTTAAAATTTATAACTTCTATGGAGAGACCACATAGAAAATTAATAGATACAATTTAAGGAAATGAATTTAAATGTAAGATAACGTACAAATTTGAGCTGAAAAATGTGTGGATTTTGTTGTTCAATTTAATGCATCAATTCAAAGGAACATTTTCACTTGTATCTGGATTTCCCACAAATGCTTCAAAATGTGTGGCTTTTACTTAGCATACTTATCTTTATGGATGCAATGCAAACATACTTTTCCATTTTGTCTCTTTAATTATTATAAACATAAAAATGAAAGATATATACAAATAATAATTTTAACAGGTTTCTTATACATATGGCAGCTTTTAACTGGGAGATGGCTTGGCCCTGGCTTTGGAGTCACAGAGAATTGGATCTCAGATAAGTCGTCGTAGTTCTCTATTTTTCTGTCTCTTCAAAGGTTTTGTTGTGATATCTCCTTTTTAGAGCCATTGAAGGTAAAATTAAAATAAACATATGTAAAATGTGTGGTGCATCATCAAAAGAAATCACCAACAGAGTGAAAAGAAAACTCACAGTTTGGGAAAAGATTTTTGCCAACTGTCCCTCAGACAAAGCGCTTTTATCTAGAACATATAAAGAATTGAAAAAAAAATCAGTCCCCTCAAACTTAAAGACCCTCTCCAAAAATGGGCATCTGAGATGAATACACAATTCTCAGATGAAGAAATACAAATTGCAAATAAATACATGAAAAATTTTTTAACATCTTTGCTCATTCAAGAAATGCAAAGTAAAACAACACTGAGATTCTCACTCTGGAAAGAATGGCTAACATCAAGAAATTAACCAACAACAAATGCTGGCAGAGCTGTGGAGAAAAAGGAGTCTTTCTCCATTTTTAGTGGGAGTGTAGACTGTTACAACCACTGTGGAAATCAGTACCTTGATTCCTCAAAAAACTATGATTAGAGGTTCCATTTGACCCAGCTATTCCCCTTTCTGGGTATTTTCTCAGAAGAACTGAAAACACCACAGTGATATATGTGCACCCATGTTTATAGCTGCACAATTTGTAATAGCTAAATCTTGGAAACAACCCACATGGCCATCTACTGAGGAATGGATAAAAAGATGTGGTATTTTTATATAATGGAACACTACTCAACCATAAAGAATGATAAACTTGAGGCTTTTATAGGCAAATGGATGCAACTAAAAACCATATTCATAAGTGAAGTAAGTCAGAGTTGCATGTGTAAACATAGTATTGTTGGCCAGGGATTTAACTCAGTGGCCTAAGTGCCTGGCAAGTGCAAGGTCGTGAGTTCTCTCCCTGGCACAAAAAAAAAAACATTGTTTCTCTAATGTGAAAAACTGAAAGAGTAAATAAGATCCAAAAGTTACAGTAGATATAGCAAAAGGGAAAGAAATTGCTTGAAGGGGAATTACATTGTTTGATCAATCTTGCAGGCCTCTATCTGGTAGCCTCGGCATTTACTTTGAAGATAACAATATGCAGTGTAACAATCATTGTTGAATTCAAAAAAAAAATAAAATGTATGGAAAACACTGAATAAAATATTAATTCTCTTCAAATGCATCAATAATAAGTAAATTTAATTTCTTTCAAAAAAATCAATAAAAGATTTCAACACATTATTTTTACCATATTTTTCATCTTTTCTGGTTTTCCCTATACCACCGCTGTATTACGCTTCTCACTGTCTCAGTTCCTTTAAGTTATTGCAATATTTGCATATCAGTTTGATTTATTAATGGCCTTAAAAAACTTCTTCCTTTCTATTCCATCATTCTCTTCATCAATTTTCTCTCTCTAGTCATGCATCTGTTTTTATTCACTAATTTATTCTTGTAGGAGTCACAGCCTCTGAGGCATGTTTGCACTGGTTAGACGGGTGTTCCCAGTTGAAGTCCCTCACAGAGAAGGCGACATATAAATGAGATGAGGCTACTACATTACTATTGAGTCTTGACTGAATTCTTTGCTACACAGGCCAGAATTTGTATTTTCAAACAAGTGTCACAGTCAAAGTTGCTCTAAGAGTTCATCCATTCGTCTTCAATGATATAGTTTTTATTGATACCATGGGGCTTAGGCAGCAAGTGTATTAGGCATGTACACATTGGTATGTACCCCAATTAAGTGGAAGTTTTATAGTTTCACTTACCTTCAAACCCTTCATGATCTCACTTCCCAAATCAGCTTTTACATTGCTTCTTCATATTACTCAACCCAATACTTAAATGCATTTGTCTTATGACTTTTTTGATCAACCACTCCCTCGCTGCTTGGCTTTTAGGACCCCACACTTATCTATCTCATTGGCCTCTCAGGATCAATCTTTTTTGCTGAATTCTCCTTGTTAATCCAGCTTATAGAGTACCCTAAAAAGTAATTATTCGCCTTACTCTTTATCTACTGAGTCTTGGGATACTTTTTAGTAATGTCACCCATCCTTGAACATTATCTGTCTATTGATGGAATCCAAAATGAGCAGATTTATCACACATCTCCAGGCTTATATAACCAGCTGTTTACCAAACTTCTATATTTGGATGCTTTGTAGTCTTTACAACCATAACAGACTGCAAACTAATTTCCTGAAATTGTCATTCTAACCTGTTCTTGCCACACGTCAGAAAGTACAACTCTTTCTTTCTAGTTATCCAGACTAAAACTCTGAGACTCATCCTTACTGCACTCTTTTCACCATTATATATATTTACAAGTTCTATAAACTTGAGAAACAGGCCCAGAATGCAATCACTTCTTGCCAACTCCACTGCCACTGTCTTGGTCAAAATCATTAGTATTCTGAGCCTAGATGTTAATTGTCTCATACTTGGTCTTGCTGCTTCCACTGCTGCTCACCTATCTGCATAGTCTGCTCTCAACACAGCAGCCAGAGTCATCTTGTTATCTTTTTTTCAAAAGTTGTTCTTTATGATGGACTAACAGAATTAGTAGTATGGTTATCTATCTTCCAACTACTTCTAAGATAACAATGTGAAATATATTGACTAGTGTTAATTTCTTACTGTTATTTTTTGAAATTTTGTATTATTTCTACCCTTTTTACTGATTTCCTTTTAAAATATAAACAATTTTTTAAAAAATAACAATAAAAACCATTTAAGTTTTTAAAAATAAAATAAATTTAAAACTATTAAAAGAAAAAAATTGTTCTTTGTAGGATGAAATGTAAAATTGTTACAATGCCTCATAATGCCCTGTAGAATCTGATTCTCTGTTTCCACTCTTAAATGGAAGCACTCCAGCCAATTGTTCACTTCAATTTAACTGCACTGTCCTCTTATCTTTGAAATTTTCTAGTCAGTTTCTTACCTCTGATCCTTGCCACCTTCTGTTCTCTCAACTTGTAATATTTGTCCACAGACATCCACATGACTCCCTCCCTCAATTCTTTCAAGTGAGACTGTCTTACGTGAAGCTACAATTCCATGATCACTACCCTTTTAATCATGTGGCTTCTAAATTATTTTTCTTTCTCTCTAATACATTTTATGAGTATGTCCTTCTATCTAGCATGTAAGCTTATGAGGCAAAACTTTGGCCTAATGTGTTCATTATTGTATCTTTGGGATGTAACATGGATGTAAGATATAAGAAATAGCAGGGGATTTCAAGGAAAATGAGAATACAAGGATAAAAAGTAGAGCAACAAGGGAAAGCACAGGCGGTAAGAGGTCAACAGCATGAGGTCCTTCATGGGGATACTTTCAGCCATCAGTTTCCAAAGCCTTAATGCATTATGCTAATATCTGCCAGTAGTGTGGAGAGTGGCTCCAGATAGCCAAGTAGGACCAATAATGTGTGGATTAAGTTGGCAAAAACCTGAAGACATATGACAAGACACACTGGATGTGAGGCTTCCCACTCTTAATTATATAGGAAAGCAAAAGGAGACTTTTGTCCCATGCATCTGGGCAAGTATGCCTTTTTGGCTGGTGGAGCAATTGAAGAAGTTACAGTGGAGAACAAGGGTTCTTCAGGATTATATTTCTTAGTAAGTAGAAGAAAAATATCATCTTGAAATTTTTTATAACATCCAATGGTCTTTGAGAGTCCATTAAAAGCTTCTTTTTTTTGTCTTTTTATGACAGGGTCTCACTATACAGTTCATCATACCTGTGAGCAATTGGACTTAGTAGATGTTTACAGAGTGTTCCACCCAACCACATCAGAATATACATTCTTTTTGGCTGCACATGGGACATTCTCCAAAATTGACCATACATTAACCTATAAAACACTCTTAAGTAAATGCAAAGGGATTGAAATTATCCCATGCATAATATCTGATCATAGTGCATTGATATTGGAAATTAATGGCAAAAGAAATTACAAAACCTGCATAAATACATGGAAATTAAATAATAACATTCTTAATAACCAGTGAGATACAGGTGAAACTAAAGAAGCAATAAAGCAGTACCTACAATTCAATGAAAATGCGGATGTAGCATACTGTAACCTGGGTGATGCTATGAAAACAGTCCTAAGAGGGAAATATATAGCAATAGATTTTCACAAAAGAAAATGGAGCTAGCAAAAATACACAGCCTAATGCTACATCTCAAGTTCCTAGAAAAGGAAGAGCAAGTCAAATCCAAAGCTCATAAAGGAGAGGAAATTGTAAAGATCAGAGCAGAAATTAATGCAATTGAAACTAAAAAAAGAACTAATAAATCAAATAGCTTGTTTTTTAGAGAACAAACAAAATTGATAAACCTCTAGGCAATCTTATCAAGAAAAAGAAAGAAAACCTCAAATTCATGCAATAAGGACTGAAAAGAGAGAAATCATTACAGATCCCATGGAAATTCAAAAGATCATGAATACCTACTTTGAAAATCTCTACTTACATAGGGTGGAAAACACAGAGGAAATGAACAGATTTCTAGAAACATATAAACTACCAAAGCTTAATCAAGAAGATATAAGACTTTTGAATAATCCAGTATCAGCTATTAAAATTGAAAACATGATTTAAAATTTACCAATAAACAAAAGCCCAGGTTCTGATGAATTCACAGCTGAATTCTACAAGAAATTTACAGAACATTTGATGCCAATACTTCTTAAACTCTTCAGTGAAACTGAAAGAGAAGCAATCCTCCCTAACTCATTCCTAGATGCAAATATAACTCTGATACCAAAACCAGAGAAAGACCCAACCAACAAAGGGGACTATAGGCCAGTCTTACTAATGAACATTGATGCAAAGAGTCTCCATAAAATACTTGCAAATACAATGCAGCAAATCATCAAGATTATACACCATGACAAAATGGGACTTATTCCAGAAATGCAGGGATTGTTTAACATATGCAAATCAGGAAATGTAATACAACACATCAACAGAGCCAAAAACAAAAATCACATGATCATTTCAATAGACACAGAAATAGCTTGTGATAGAGTCTAAAACTTCTTCATGAAAAAAAACCCTTCAGAAACTCAGAATATATGGTGTCTACCTTAATCTCATAAAGGCCGTCTATGACAGGCCAACAGCCAACATTATACTAAATGGACAAAAACTGAAAGCTTTCACTTTAAAATAAGGAGCAAGACAAGGATGTCCACTATCACCACTCCTATTCAATATAGTTCTGGAAATATTAGCCAGCACAATCAGACAAGAGAAAGAAATAAAAGAATAAAGACAGGAAAGGAGAAGTTAAATTATCACTATTTGCAAATGACATGATATTTTATATAGAAGACCCAAAAAACTCCATTAAATAACTGCTAGAGGTAATAAACAAATTCAGCAGTGTAGCTGAATACAAAGTCCACACTAAAAAATCAATAGTGTTCCTGTACACAAACAAGAAACTCAGTGAGAGTGAAATTATGGAAATATCACCTTTCACAATAGCACCTAAAAAAATGAAATACTTACAAATCAACCTAAGAATATAAAAGACCTATATACTGAAAATTATACTATGCTAAAAGAGGAGATATAAGAGGATATTAGAAAATGGAAGGATATTCCTTGCTCTTGCCTAGGAAGAACCAACATTGTGAAAATAGCCATACTCCCAAAACTGTTACACAGATTTAATGCAATCCCAATCAAAATACCACTAACATAACTTAAAGATCTAGAGAAAACACTCCTAAAATTCATTTGGAAACAGAAGAAACCTAGAATAGAAAAGGCAAATCTGGGCAACAAAGGCAAGGCAGGAGGCTTCTCAATTCCTGACTTGAAACAGTACTACAAAGCCACAGTGATAAAATCAGCATGGTACTGGCAAAGAAATAGACTTGAGGATCAGTGGAACAGATTAGAAGATGCAAACACAACTACAAAGACCCTCAGCCACCTGATATTTGACAACGAGTTTAAATATATTCACTGGAAGGTTAGCCTCTTTAATAAATTGGTGTTGGAAACATTGGCTTTCCACATGCCGAAGACTGAAACTAGAACCATGCCTGTCACTATACACTAAGCTAAAGTCAAAATGGATCAAAGATCTAAATATTAAAACAGAAACACTGAATCTATTTGAAGACATGTTAGGTAGAAAACTTGGAGACGTAGGGATAGGCAGAGAATTTATGAACAAAATCCAAACCACATGGGAAATACTTCAAAGAATCAACAACTGGGATCTCATAATATTAAAAAGTTTTTGCACTTCAAAAGAAATCAACAACAAAGTCAAAAGAAAACCCACAGAATAGGAAAGAATTATAGTTGACAATCCCTCAGACAAAGGACTTATATCCAGAATATATGAAGAGTTGAAACATATCAAGCCCCCCAAATTCAAAGACTCTCTCCAAAAACGGGCAACTGAGATGAATACACATTTCTCAGATGAAGATATACAAATGGCAAATAAATACATGAAGAAATGTTCACCATCACTGGTCATTGGAGAAATGCAAATTAAAACAGCATTGAGATTTCATCTCACACCAGAAAGAATAGCTGCCATCAAGAAATCACCTGATAATAAATGTTGGCAAGGCTGTGGGGGAAAAGGTATGCTTCTCCACTGTTGGTGAGTGTTTAGACTGGTGCAGCTAATGTGGAAATCAGTATGGAGATTTCTCAAAAATTCTAGGATTGGAAGTTCTATTCAAGCTAGTTATTCCCCTCCTGGGTATTTCACCCTAAATATTTAAAAGATCATGTCACAGTGATCTCATGTTGCCAGTGGTGCACCAATTTTTATAGGAGCACAATTTGTAATACCTAAATATTGGAAACAACCAAAAGGTCCATTAACTGCTGATTGGATGAAAAAGATGTGGTATTTTTATACAATGGAATACTACTCAGCTATAAAAAGGTGATCTTGAGCCCTTTATAGGTAAATGGAGGCAACATAAGACTATCTTCATAAGTGAAATAAATAAGACCCACATTTGTAAATATCACACTGCCTCTCTAGTGTAAAAACATGTAAAAAAATGGAGTAATATGATATTGTGAAAGTGAAAGGGAGGGAAAATGCTCTGAAAGATACAACTATTTGTATGTTTAAGTATGTAAGATAGATTATCATATTACTAAGTTTTCATTAGACTAGTGAATAGAATGTTTTGCACTGTGAATATTTGATTATCTGTCCACTTTTTATGCTTTGATTGTGTAACTTGAACAACTATTTTTAGAGGACAATATGTAACTTATCAACTAGTAATTTCTTAGTGTTAATATTACCTTTAGCCTTTGTTTCTGTTTTGTCTTTGTTTTTTCTTTCTTTTTCTATAAAAAAAGAAATAGGAAATAAAGAAAGAGTGCCTGTTATGAGACAAGGGATTAGTGGAAGGGGTAATTTTATAGAAAGCCTGTGAGGACAGCTGGATGCATGAAGTCAGTAAAAGCTGAAATTTTTATGTGAAGAAACTATGCTCAAAATAGGAAAATGTAGAAAAAATTAAGTATCCATAGAATTAGATCTGTAAATTACATCAATTTTGCATAAATATATCTGTTAATTTGCAAAAGATATATGAAGATAACTATGTAAAACAACAAAATTGTTATGTTCCTACCACCTTGTTTTGAAAGCCTACATTGTTATTGCTTTGAGCTCTTATAGTTATTTAATTGTTGTTTTGTTTTTTCCTGTAATACGGAAAGGATAGCTGTACGTGTATATGCTTATATATGCCTAGAGTTTCACTTAGAGAGTTTTCAAGAATTTATTTTAGTATGTGTGATAGTATGTACAACTACACTGAAAAACAAGACACTATGGTAGCCATTGATGATTTCCTATCATTTTGATTGTAAAGCCAATAATGCTTTTACTATTGGTTGTGATTAAGTTTAGTCTGTTTTCAATTATTTGATTTCAATGTGTATGAATATATGGACAGCTATTTTGAAGAAAACAAGAGCCATTATGACAGCCATTATTAATTTCCTAGTATCTGGTCTTGAAAGCACTTAACTCTCTCATTCTTGTGTTTTGATTGATTTTATACTATTTTGGTGTGTATTAACGTATTGTGTGTGAAGTTATGAACAACTATTTTGAAGAAAAAAAGAGATATTATGGTAGCCACTATTGATTTCCTGCTGTCTTTTTCTGAAATCCTGTGTTATTTGCATTGTTTTACACTGCTCTGCTTTGTTCTGTTTTGTTTTGCTTTGCTTTATTCTCTTTAAAATAAAAAAATTTTGAAAAGGAAAGATGAGTATAGTTGTGGGAATCAGAATTCAGAAATGTGAACATAGCAGATGGCACATAAATGCAGAGACATACATAGAATTGCATTATGCAACTCCTGTGGCACCAAACTAAACTGGTGGAGCTGAGTGGGCAGTAATGCGTGCAGTAACAGAAATGAAAGGATGTCACCTTTGTTTTGGAGTAACTGTATGTTTTCAGCTATATGGAACATGAAGTCCTCCAAAAGGCATGCACTATTTTAAAAAATGTTTATCACAATGATGAAAAGTCCCAGGGTCAGGTGGCTCCAGGATTTTTTGTTTGTTTTATTGCATTCTTCTAGTGTCTCAAAAAATAATTCAAGGACAAGGTTTGCTCCATCTTTCTGGTCTGCCATGCAGTGTCTATTTTGTTCTCAGGCTTATTCTTCTCACAATCATATGATAATTGCTGCATTTCCAGCCATAACATCTACATATAACCACAACCAGTGAAGAAGTGATATCATCCTGGGGCTATGCTCAAAGGATAAGTAAACAACTTCACAAAGACACACATCGAAACACCCCTGTTAATATTATTTATGAAACTTGAATTATACGTCCACACTGCAAACACTGGTGAAAAGAAAGGGCTTAATATGGTTTTTACTTTTTAAAAACCATATAATAGTCATTCTTTTGCCATACAAACTAACATTTATGGGTCTGGAGATTAGGATGAAGAGATGTCCTTTTAGGGGACCGTTATTCAGCTCACTGTCGCCATCACTGAAGCACAGATAAGCACAGATAATGGATCAAACCTGGACTTCTGTTGACAAAGTAAAAGACATGGGACATATTCAGTAGTTATACAAAAGTGCCTAACATAGTCCTTGACAGTGGAAAACACTTTAATCTGTGACTACATATTTCATGTTTTTAAATGAAGAAATAGGTCAGGGATGTAGCTGAGTGGTAGAGTGCTTGCCTAGTGCACTGGAGGCCTTCTGGTTATTCTATTCTGGAGATTAAACCCAAGGCCATGGAAGTAAGCTATATCCCCAGCTGTTTTTCTTTTTTTCATTTTGAGACAGTGTTTCACCAAATCATTAAATTGCACAGGCTGGGCTTGAATTTGCGATCCTTCTGCCTCAGGCCCCCAGAGTGCTAGAGTTACAGGTGTGCACCACCACACTTGGCTTCAATGTAGTTCAGATTTTTATTTCCCTAGTGACTAAAGATCCTCAATTTTATTACTAAACCTCATACATAAAGGTAGTTCACTACTGCAGAGAAAGCTACCACAAAAATTCTGTGTAAATACCATAAAGGAAGTGGAAAAATAACCCATAGGATGTGAAAAAAAATTGGAAAAAAAATATATAGTATACTCCATTTTGAAATGTCCAAAAAAGTAAACGCATAGTAAAAGAAAGTTGATTAGTGTTTTTGTTAAAGTTAAGGAAAATTTTCTAAAATTAGTGGTGATGGTTGCACAACTCTTTGACTATACTAAAAATCATTGAGTTATGTCATTTAAAAAGGCAAATTTTACTGAATGTGAGTTATATTTCAATATGATACTAAAATGCAAAACTAGACGCTTTTGCTCTATATTCAGTCTGTTTTTCAGCACATCAATATGCAATACATAGATAACACCTGTGATAGTTACACTATCTTGAATTTTTAAAAGTAAAACTGTAAGAAATGTCTGTATTCTCAATGCTCTATTGTGATCTAGAATTTGATCCTTTCATTTTTAAATTATGTTTTATTTATCTAGTTCATATATGTATGTCTTCGTAGATGTGCATTGATAAAAAACTAAAAGTACATATTGATAAAATATTAATCAGTGTGCATTTTTCAATTTATGATGTAATCTAGATTTTAACTGGAACCTTTTGGAATATGTCGACTATTTTAAGAGATCAGAGGATTATTTATTAAATAATTGATAAAATAACAATGTACTAAATGACATTTTATTTCATCAAAAGCGTGACAACACCCTCAATTTGTTTGACTTTAGCTGTGCTAACATGAAGCCACAAAAAGGTATCCAAATTTCAAACATTTTTGAAAGGTAATTAAACAAAACTCTTTTGCCTTGAAACAACTTCTCTTCCTGACGTTCCTCTCCTCTTTTCGGGAGATTCTGCTTCTTCCTCTCACTTCTGGATATAGATACACCCCCAGGGTTTTGTCCTACTTTCTGAGATAGATGTGAAAATTAGGGAGTCAGACAGAAGACTACAGTGAGCTGAATAACGGTCCCCTAAAAGGACATCTCTTCATCCTAATCTCCAGACCCATAAATGTTAGTTTGTATGGCAAAAGAATGACTATTATATGGTTTTTAAAAAGTAAAGATTTTGAAAGAATTCTACTGGATTATCTGGTGGGCCCTTAACACAACTGCATGTATCTTTATAAGACATTGGAAGGGAATTCTGAGGCAGAAGAGGAGGGAGCAATGTAAGCAGGAAGGCAGAGATTGGAATGATGTGGTCACAAGCCACAGAATCTCTGGAGCACACATGTGTTAGTCAGTTTTCTGTCACAGGGGTAAAAATACTTGAGATAATTTCTTGTAGGAGGAGGAAATATTTATTTTGCTTCATGGTTTCAGAGGTTCAATCTGTCACTAAGACACCTGTGGACCCTCATTGTTTTTGACCCTTTGGCAGCAAACTACATTGTGGCAGAGACACAGGAGGAGCATGCCTGTTACTTCGTGGTGGCTGGAAAACATAAGAGAGAAACAAGCATTAGCAGGGTCCAATTTCCCCTCCAAGGACGCATCTCCAATGATCTAATTGTCTTGTACTAGGCTCTGCTTCTTAAAGGGGGCAGGACTTTCCAATACCACCATAGAATGGAGACCAAGCCTTTAACACATGGGCCTTTAAGGGACATTCAAGATCCAAACTATAGCTCCCCATAAGCTGCAGGGGATAAGAAGTGGAAACTCTGAAGGGAGAAACTGCACTAAACTTTAATTTTCAGCTTCTTGCATGGAGAACCATGAGGGACTACGTTCCTATTGTTTTTAGCCACCACCAAGTTTATGATAATTTGAAATAACAGCCATATGTAACTCTTATGATGCCTTTCTGATTCCTATTAACATATTCTGTTGCTTAACACATTTTAGCTTGTGGACTCTGAATCTTCAGGACTGTGAACCACAATAGACCTTTTCTCTTTAAAGGGTCATTATTCTAGATACTTGTTATAGTAACAGAAAGCTGACTAACACACCTGTGAACACCAAATATATATTTGTACTATATACTATATAGTAACTAATAGAATTGTTGCAAATATTTCTTGATTATTATATACACAAGTTTAACAAATGTTAGGTCATATATATGTGTCATGTATGTACATGCAAGTTTTTTAAGCATGCGCAATACATAGTGTTTAACAGGATGTTAATTTACAAAGTGTTAGTAAAATTATAGTAGCTTTCTGTCATCCTATGTCTCCACTAATGAATATTGCAAGTAATACTTTTATGTAACCTTATAAATGTATTTCTTACTTTTATTCAAATTCATAGTGATAAAAAGCATGAAATTGACCATTTAAATGTTTAAATAAACATACAGCTCATAAGACCTCCTGTGAGTCTGTACCATGAGCAGGCTGATTGAGGGAGAGCCAAACGCCAGCCCTCTCCTGTGAGTTAGCGCCATTTGTGGACTACAGGGGAGGAGAACAAGTAGCCAACCAGAAGCTAAGACCTCTTGTGAGTTGGTGCCATGCACGAGCTGATTGGGAGACAGCCAGACACCAGCCCCTTCCAGCACTTGGGCAAGGAGACAAGAGCCAATGTTTCCCCAGTCACCCCATAAGCAATGGGCTGACCCAAAAAAACAGAGGCTGTGATGATTGATAATGAGGTAAACTTAATGCTTGTAGTGTTTAGTGTTTTACTGAGTTTGCAGGCCTAAAGCTGGTAGTCTGATCATCTATTAAGAGGATAACAATACATGATGTAGCATCTATGAGGGATCTCTTTCTCAAGGTAGTGGCCATTGTTAATTCTCTATTATCTTGTTTCAAAGTCCTGTATCATTCTCATTGTTTCATTTGGTTGGGCTTTATTCTGTTTTGTTTGGTTTGATGTTGTTATATCCAGGGCCAGGGATTTAGCTCAGCAGCCTAAGCACTCGCCTGGCAAGCGGGAGGTCGTGAGTTCGATCCCTGGTACCAAAAATCCAAACAAACAAACAAACAAACAAAAATCCATATGGGAATATAAAAGAAGTCTATACAAGAGTGTTTCAGATGTTGTTATGTCCAATGGCATGGGCAGCTGTTTCAAAGATACCAAGATATATTTCAGAGCCATTTTGGATTTATTAATATCTTATTTTGAAGTCCTGTATTGCACTCATTCTTTTGCTTTTATTAGTTTTATTCTATTTTGTTTTGTTTGATTTTACTATATCTGGAGGTATGGGTAGCTATTTTGAAGACAACAAGAAGCATTATGGTAACCATTGTTGACTTCTTATTACCTTGTTTTGAAATCCTGTGTCGCACTGGTTTGTTTTGATTTGCTTTATTCTGTTTTAATTTGCTTGGCTTTATTCTCTTTAAAATAAAATTTTAAAAAACAGAAAAGAAAAACATACAGCTCAGGGGCATTAAGTACATTTATAATACAGTGCAGCTAATATGATTACTAGCTCTAGAATGTCTTCATTACACTGAAAGGAAACCCATATTCATTAAGCAGTCATTCCCCATTACCTCTTCCCTCAACTCCCTAACGAGCACTCCTTTTTGTCTTGTTGAATTTCTCTACTCTGGATGTTTATTATAAATGAAATTATGCCATATATGCTCTTGTGTGTCAGGCTTCTCTCAGTATAATGTTTCAAGATTAATCCGTGTTATTAGCATGTCACGTCATTCCTTTTTGTGACTGAACAATATTCTGTTTTATAGATACGCCTCTTTTTAATTCATCTATTGATGTATATTTGAGTTGTTTCATATATTTAGATATGCAAATAATGCTTCTATGAACATGTATGTATACATATTTTTATCTGAACACCAGCTTTCATTTGTTTTAGAGCAGAATTATATATCCAGTGGTAGAATTGTTGGGTTGCATAGTAATTCTGTGTATAACTTATTAAGGAAATGTCAAACCATTTCCATAATAACAGCACCAATTTATATTTCCACCAGCAATGAGAAATTAGAGTTCTCATTTTTTCCATATGCTTTTCAACACTTACTATTTTCTGGGTTTTAGATAATTGCTATCCTAATGGTTAAGAAGTGGTATTTTTTATGATTTTGACTTGTGTATTCCTAATAGTTAGTGATGTTGAGCATCTTTCATGTACATATTGGCCATTGGATATTGTCTTTGGAGAAATGTCTGCTCAAGTCCTTTCTCTATTTTGAAGTGTTTTAATTTTTGTCATTGAATTAAAGATCTTTATATATTCTGGACAATAAAATCTAATCAGATATATGATTGGCAATTATTTGTCCCGTTCTGTGGATTATCTTTTTCACTCACTTTATAATGCCCTTTGGGTCATAAAAGTTTAAGTTTTTATTAGGTTAATTATATTTCTTTTCTTTTTGCTTGTACTTCTGGTGTTATATCTAAGAAAATACTGCAAAATCCAAAGTCATATAGTTTTACTCCTATGTTTTGTTTAAAATGCTTTGTAATTCTAGGTTTCATATTTAAGATTTTAATTTAGA
Organism: Dolichotis patagonum; assembly: GCA_004027295.1. Lineage (NCBI taxonomy): Eukaryota > Metazoa > Chordata > Mammalia > Rodentia > Caviidae > Dolichotis > Dolichotis patagonum. The sequence continues at coordinate 22,327 of PVJX010017959.1, forward strand.
GCTAATTTTTATCCAGTATGAGATAGAGGATCAGCATGAATCTTTTGTATGTGCATATCCAATTGTCTTATTTATACAGAGAATTGAACCCAGGCCCCTCATATTGAGCTATAAATTTTTTTAATAGAATTTTACTAATTTTCCAGGATTGGAGTCAAATTTATGATCCTATCTCAACCTCCCAGATTGTATTTTTATTTTTAATTGACAAATAGTAATTGTACATTTTTCTAGGGCACAGTTTTTCATTTCAACACATATATATGATGAGTAAGGATTGGATCACAATAATTGGAACATCTATCATCTCAAACTGCTATCATTTCTTTGTATTGAGAATATTCTATATCCACTCTCTTATTTTGAAATATATGGTTAAATCTTGTCATTCATAGTTACCCTACTGTGCTATAGAGCATTAGAAGTTACTCCTCCTATCCAACCCAGTATCTATTGACCTTTTCATTCTCTTATCCCTAAACACTTCCCAATCTCCTAACTACTTTTAGTCTACTCTCTACTTCTAATAATTTATTTTAAAAAAACATCTCAGTACTTCCCTGAAATGTAGTTTATCTTGTCTTGAATATCTCAAAGAGCCAGTGTGCTTCAGTACATAAAATTTAATATGTATTTCAAAGTAGCTGAGTCTTAATCAATTATGCTCTTGACTCTAGTCAGTCCAGCAGCAATAAAACATAGCCAGAAAAGAAAAGTATATTTCAGGGACCAGGGTTAGACATGAAAATGTGTGCCCCTGTAACCATTAACTGTCTTTTTTCTATTATTTATTAATCTATTTGACATTAGGATAGAATCCTTAATAAGTAACATGTAGTTATATTCACTGCAGTATTTTTATAGTAGCACAGTACTAAAAACATCATACATGTATAACAATAGATCAATAAAGTAGTGATATATTCTCATAATGTAGTATTATATAGAAATAAAAATGGCATTGGATTATGTTAAAACTGACTAAAATATAGTATGTGCATGTATGTAACAGTATATGCAAAGAAAAAGATTTTGCAGGAGGTACACCAAAGTTCATTTTGGTTTTGTAAGATGGTATTGGTATATGACTTCTTTATTTTCCTTTGTTTGTATCAATTTGTAAAATTTTTATAGACTAAGCAATTACTTTTTGTCACTTCCCTAAAAATTATTATGTTACTATGACTGTGTGTCTTCATTTTCTGGAAAGCCAGAAGCTATCATTCTGGTCTGCGTAAGCCTCTGTGCCAACCTGTCCATTCTGTATTATCTGACCTCCCTGGGCTTGGCACATTGCCTTTCTAATATCAAATTCATCTCTGATACTTTTGTTAATGCAAGCTATGCTTTTATGTCAAATCATCCTACCACATAGTTCTTGGTTATTGAATTGATTCACCAAAGGAGGTGAGAGGTAGGAACACGACCATCACAGTGAACATCTCTCCACATTGAGGAGGCCTCATTTCTATTCTAAGTCTGTGGGTGAGTGCATAAGAACATGAGTTTTTATTTTGAGCACACCTTCAAAAACTGTGCAGTTGTGACTGGTGACTACTACAGGCACCATGGAAACTTTCCTGTGATGAAAGGTAAGAATAAAATGACGACTATATCTCTTACTAACATCTTTGTTTGTGGCTAAGACTGACATATGAAATCCAGTATATGTAGTAGGAGCAGTTGCTAACCTAGCAAATTTCTGTTCTTGTTATTTTTATGAATGCTGATTATGAAATTTTATTACCAAATCTGTTCACCCTTAAACAGTTCTACTCAAATCTTTGGAGACAGAATGCTGATCTGTGACCAACACTTGGTTAGTTTTCTCTTCTTTGTGTGTAATGGATTCTAGGAGACCTAATCTCTTGCCAGTATTTTCTTTGTGATTTCATCTAATGACAGTCAGGACACAATTTCTCTCTCTCTCCTCCTTTAACCTTTATCATCTTCTTGCCTTTGCTTTTGGCTTTCACTATCTCAAAAAGCTTCTAATAGCATGCACTTAGAGAAATGCCTAGTGTATAATTTTTCTTTATCAAAAGATATTTATTTTTCTGAAATGAGATCTTTATTATTGAATTCATCATTATGGTAAAATACAAGGTAATCGGCAGTTTAAATCTATTCAGCCTCCTTTTCCTTTTAATTTTTTTTCTCCTTTCTGGATTGCCACAGAATTCTTCTTCCTGTTATTCACATCTGTCAGAATTTTAGTCACAACACTTCTAGTTCCTTTTTATCTTATACCCTTTTCAGACAGTATTTAGTTAAATTACTTAAAATGAAGATCATCTTTGATATCTGATCTTAATTGACTCAATTTGTATACAGCTTACATTCTTCATTCAAAGACCTTCATGTTTCCATAAATTCACAAACTTCAGGGTGTTTTAGCTCAAGAAGCACTTTTCTGCATGCTGAACCATTTGTTCTTTTTCCTAGATTTACCTGAGAAACAGAGACATAATATCCAAGTCCCTGTGAACATTTTCCCCCAAACATGAATGTATTTTTCCCTTAGAAAAAAAAAATCTAATCCTTTTTGTTTAGTTCCAGTGTGTTCTGGCACATGTACATGCTGATAAATCATAAATAGGAAGCTTGCTTCTCCTGTGTAAGGAAGAAAGGTAGTTATATGCCTGTGGAAAAATACCCAGGGCATTTCTCCATGATCATTATTAGATTCAAGAGAAGATTCATTTTTCCCCATGAGCCACAGTTCTATACATGCAGAGGAGCCACCTTGCTAGTGTATTTACACCACAGCACTCAGATACAAGTGGGAGGACATGATGTAACAGTGACTGGAATCTTACCTGTGTGGCTGTCTTTCAGTGTCATTCATGAAATACTGTTCCCTTGATTTCTGTGATGTCATTCCTTTCAGTTTTCCTGCTTTTATCTGATCACTCCTTTGGCTCTTTTGTGGGTTTCTCCACCTTTGCACAAATTTTTAGTGTTGGTGTTCCCTGGTATATCACCTGTTCTCCTTAGATAATTTCATTCATTCCCAAGGTCTCAATTATATTCCAGTAACACAGCCTACGTTTTTATTCTAAACTCAAAACTTTCCAAAGAGAGGTATCTCATAGGTATCAATAATTCAACAGGACAGAAAGTGTATTCAAGTTTTCCACAATCTTCCACAAAATTCCTGTTCTTTCTTCAGTGTTTCACAATTCAGCCAAAGGCACCAATATTTACTAAATTACCCAAACTAGAAAATCAGGAATCATCAATATTACAGTCTCTTTCATTAAATCAATTGATCACTAAACTATATTTATTTTACCTCTAGCATCTCCATTTAACCTATTTCTTTTCATCTCCATTACCAGGATCTAAGGACAAGCCAGTAGCTATCATTGCCTCTAACTCTAGCCTTGTTGAAATTCCAATCCATTTTACAGACTGTATACCTAGGGACCTTTAACATAGGTAACTCAGATTGTATCAGGAGGCATTCAGCAATTTCCTATTGTGCCTATAATAAGGCCCAAATTCTTGTCTTTATTTACTAGTCTTTTTTTCTGTGTTCTCTTCAACTGAGGGATTGCTCATTGAATTTTAAGTATATAAGAGGCACTAATTTAAATATATATATACATATATATATAATCAAATTAGAACAATAAAACTATCACCCACATCAAGATACTGAGCAAAACTCATACATATGAATGTGACACAGTCTCATAAATGTGAAATATCTTCTAGTATCCTTATTTCTGCCTAATAAAAATGTTACTCTCCATTTCTATTATCTAAAGAATTTCTGTTTTCTTAAACTCCATTAATCTTTGTTTTATGCAAATGTGGGTATCTTGGATCAGAGACTGATTTTTTGTTACTCTAGTTGGATCTTACTAATTGAAAATCTAACTAGCTTATGAGTATAAATCATCTCTGTCTCTCTCAACATTTTTTATACAAATTTAATGCTTTTGTTGGTATTTCTCCTTTGCTACTGTTTCTTGGTATTTCATTTATTTTCAATTCTAGAAATTTGGAATATATATATTCTATTTTTGTTCACAGTGCAATAACAAACTGACCAACATAAACTATCTTCTGATGCAGTAATTACTGGTATTTACAATTCAGTATTTCAAACAAATTCACCCTGTCCAACTATTTCCTTGGAAATTTTCTCCTTACATTATCAGTATTAACATTATGAACTTGCTAATCTTTTCAAAAGAAATAAAAGTATATTGTTTTCTAATTTTTCCAGATTAACATTTAGAATGTCTTTACTGCACAGTGCAATGATAAAGCACTTTTATTGAATATATTTTCAACTTAATGACATGTATTTTAAAAATATTACATGACAGAAATAAAAGTGTTTTCGTACTCGATACAGTGGATATTTGTCATGCATTTTGACAGAAGGAGAAACAAGAATGCTCCTCCCATGAGCCAATGGAAGCCATGCCAAGGAGGAGAAACGGGAAGGCAATTCACCCTTCCTGTGAGTCAGTGGTAGTTTTGGGGCAAGAGGAGAAGCAAGAAGCCAATTCACCCTTCCTGTGAGTCAGTGGTAGCCATGGGCTGGGAGGAGACACAGGAAGCTAATTCATTCTTCTCATGAGCTAGTGACAGTTGTGGGCCAAGAGGAGAAACAGGAAGCCAAGTCACCCTTCCTATGAAACAACAGTGAATGGGGGCAGGAGGAAAAACAAGAAGTACCCTTTGTGTGATCCAGCAGAAGCCATGGGGTGGGAGGAGGAACAGCAAGCCAATTTGCCCTTCCCATGAGCCAATGGCAACCACAGGCAGGGAGGAGAAACAGAAAGCAAATTCACCCTTCCCATTATTCAGCAGTAACTGTGGGCTAGGAGAAGAAACAAAAAGTGGGCTTTCTGTGATCCAGAAGCAGTCATGGGCTAGAGGAGAAACAGGAAGCTAATTCGCCATCCCCATAAGCCAGTGGTAACCATGGGCCAGGAGGAGAAACAGGAGGCCAATTTACCCTGCCTGTGAGCCAACAGTAACTGTGGGCCAGGAGAAGAAACAAGAAGTGCCCTTCCCATGAGCCAGTGGCAGCTATGGGTGAGGAGGAGAAGCAGGAAGCCAATTTGCCCTTCTTGTAAGCCAACCAGTATGTAAACTTGGAGACAACAAGAGCCAAGGTCCCCCACTCCACCCCAAGCAACCAACTGATTCAGAGGAACACAGACTTAAGTTGATAGCAACTGAGGCACAAAAGCAACTTAGAGTTTGTATTGTTTGATTGACTTTGCAGGGCTAAAGCTGGTAGTCTGCACACCTATTTAAGGAATAACAATATTCAACACAGCAACAGTGTGGGGTTATCATCTGTCTTGCTTTTGAAATCCAATATTGTCCTCACCGTTTTGCTTTGCTCCATTTTTTTTTGTTTTATTCAATATTTTGTTTTGACTGGTTTTATTCTGTTCTGCTTTGTTTGAATTTATTACATCTGATAGATGGGCAGCAATTTTGAAGACAATAAGAAATCTTATGGTACCAATTCTTGATTTCCTTTTATTCTGTTTCAAAGACCTGTATCACTTTAACTATTTTTGATTGACTTTCTTCTGTTTTATTTTGTTTGCTTTTATTCCCTTTAAAATAAATATATTTTAAAAAATTTTAATTACATAAACTGAAATTTTTAGATATAGTTTAAAAATACCCTTTGTATTCAAGTTTATTCATGCTTTATAACAAGTTTTAACCATCAAGTCATTCACACAATTATTCACCTATTCTTTTTTATTTTTCTGTTGGCTTCAGTAAATCAGGCAGAAAAGTTTTCAGAGAAGCTTCTTGAGTGATATGCTTTCTTAATCCTATGGTATATAAGAAAGTCTTCTTGTTGGGTTCCTACAGAAATCCTAATTTGGCAGGGTATATAATTCTTAGTTCAAAGTTATTTGTACTTAAAACTCTGTATATGTTATTCCATTGTCTTCTGGTATTTAGACATGCAAAAGAAAAATCTAAGGTCAGTCTGACTCTTACCCCATTATAGGTAACCTACTTTCTCCATCTGGATATTGGTTAATTTTTTTCTTTATCCTTGAAATTTAAAAATTCACCAGGATAGGCTGGCCTGGGAACGGGTTGTGACCAGCACTGCTGGCTGCAGAGTTCATATCTGCACCCCTAGGACAGGGGATTGTACCCCGGGGGGTCTGCCGGCCCCAGTTCTCCACACCCAGCTTCTGCATCACAATAAAGAAAGCCAAAAATCTGCAGAGAGGTGGAGATTGCCTGAGGTAAGTTCCGGAACCTGGGGAAAGTTGGAGATCTACATTACAGCTTTTGAGTTCCTGGGGAGCTACCAGGACACTGGACTGGGTCCAGCAGATTGCAGGGCCTCAGTCAACTATGCTCAGCAGGCTTGTTTCAGTCCAGGAGGCAGGAAACTTGCTCGAGGACTCTGGGCTCAATTGGGCTGGCCTGGAGACAGCCTACAACCAGCATTGCAAGCTGCTGAGTTCATATACACCTGTAGGATAGGGGATTGTGTCCCAGGGGTTTCTCTGGTCCCAGTTCTCAACACCCTGATTCTGCCTCTAAATTTAGGGGGCTAAGTACCTGCAGAGGAGCAGAGACTGCTTCAGTAGCTGAGGGTGCAGTAGGAGATATGTGACACACCCAGAGGAAGCTTTGGAACACCACTCAATCCAAAGAAATAAAGAAAAATGACAAAAGGAAAGACCAAAAGGCAGGCTCAAATAAATAGCCCATCCCAAGAAAGCCTGGGAGACATGTACATAGAAGAAAATAGAAGCCATACACCTAAAATGACTGAACTGATATCAACTGAAATAAAGAAGCAACTAGGGGAAACTATGGAAAAATTCAAAATAGAAATAATTGTCCAGGTAGAAAAACAAATGATAAAAGAAGTGAAAGAAATAGTGAACGCATCTAGTGCAGACACAGCTAAAAAATTAGAGGAGCCTTCATCTGCAGGGAACTACCTGGAGACCAGCATCTGGGCCAGGTCTGTTTGGGGCTGTAGCCCTGCCCTTCAGCCCCAGGAAGTCTCCCAGAGAACAGCATCGCAGCCTGTCACTTTGGGACCCGAACCTCTCAGACCCGCAGAGTAGCCCGGGCTGTTTGGATTGAAAGTCTGCGCAGACCTGAATCTCGGCATGACTGCTTGGGACTGGTAGGCCCACCCTTCATCCGCAGGGAACTGCCCGGAGACAGGCATCTGGGCCAGGTCTGTTTGGGCCCATAGCCCCGCCCTTCACCTACAGGAAGTCTCCCAGAGACCAGCATCGCAGCCTGTCTCTTTGGTACCCGAACTTCTCGGACCCGCGGAGTGGCCCAGGCTGTTTGGATTGGGAATATTGTGGAGACTGGCATCTTGGCCAGGTCTGTTTGGGACCGGGAACTTTGCAGAAACCAACATTCTGGCCTGACTCCTTGGGACCTGTAGGCCCACCCTTCACTCACAGGGAACCTCCTGGAGACCTGCCTGGGACAAAGCACGATGGCCTGGCCTGCCTGAGATTCCACAGGCTCCTGGGTGGACACACCCAGCATTCACCTTACAACTTAGGGAGCCAGGAGCCCACAGAGGGGAGTTAGGATCCTGTGAGGAAGCCAAGAGCCTGTGGAGGAACCACTGCCCCTCCAGGAACTGAGGGTGTAAGAGTTAATTTGCCACACATGCAGAAAAAGCATTGAAACACCACTCAAAGTAAGGAAATATAGAAAAATGACAAAAGGAAAGACCAAAAGGCAGGTTCAAAGCCCTAGCCCTCCCCAAGAAAGCTTAGAAACTGTGTACATAGCAGAAAAAAGAAGCCATACACCTGAAATGTCAGAAATGATATCAAATGAAATAAATATGCAAATAGGGACAGCTATGGAGAAATTCAAACCAGAAATGCTTGCCTAGGTAAAAGAAGAATTGATAAAAAAACAGTGAAAAAAGTAGTGAACACATCTAGTGAAAACACAGCTAAAAAATTAGAGGAACAAAGCAAGCAGATAGAATCCCTCAAAGAACAATATAAGAAACAAAAAGAATGCATAAAGCAGATTCAAAGAGATATACAGGAAATGAAAAATTCTATTGAAAGCTGTAAAAACCGCCTCAATGAAAGTGAAGATAGAATTTCAGACCTCGAAGATAAGACTGCAGCCAGTGAGCAGAAAAGACAAGATCTTTTAAAAATACCAAAGAATCAGGAAATAACAATTCAACACCTGCAAGATGATGCAAAGAAAAATAACATAAGGTTATATGGATAAATGAAAAAGAAGGGGACAGCCCAAATGATATCAAGAGGATATTTACAGAAGTAATAGCTGAAAACTTCCCAAACATAAGAAGAGAAACAGACATCTGGATAAGTGAAGCATATAGAACTCCAAACAGCCATAACTAAAATAAAACTACACCCAGACACATAATAATCACCATCCCAGAAATCCAACAAAGAATAGAATACTAAAAACTGTCAGAGAGAAAAGAGAGATCAACTATAAAGGAAAACCTATCAGAATCATGGCAGACTTCTCAACACAAACAATGAAATCAAGAAGAGCATGGAGTGAAGTATTTCAGATCCTAAAGTAAAACCACTTCCAACCCAGACTGATATACCCTGTAAAATTGTCCTTCAAAATTGTTGGAGAAATAAGATACTTCCATGACAAAGAACACATTGTGTCTCACTGGGATTTGAATATGTGTGAAAGTATATACAAATTTTTTTATTGAAAATGCGATATTATAGTACCCATTGATCATTCTCTGTTATTCAGTTCAGAATGCCCTGTAATTCTTTCACTCGTTGAATGGTTTTATACTTTTTTGTTATGTTTGAGATTATTGTGTTTGAAACTATGCTGAACTATAGTAGGGAAAGAAATATTGTGATAGCTATTTTTAATGTCCGGTTGTCTTAATGTTAAGTATTGTGTTGCCTATGTTGTCTGGCTCTGATCTGCTCTATCCTGACCTCTTCTGTCTTATTCTCTTTAAAATAAAATGCAAAAAATATTCAGTGGGAAAGTGTGATGTGGGACCTCAAAGTTTGTGTTCTCAATCTTGAACTCACATATTTACATTGCACATGTCCTCAGGACAAGGAAGTCATTTACTTATACTTAACCTAATGTGACACTTGTGGGATTAAAGAAGTACAACTGGCTCCTTGGCCAAAGAAATTCTGTACAGAGAAGAGGGGATAAGAATCACAAAGTTACCCATTTGTGTGTTTTCTCAGCTTCCTCTTCACCTCAAGGCTTGAGAAGAGCTCTTTAGAGTGCTTTAGGCAGGGTGCGTGCCATTGCAATACTCAGAATTACTGCGTTTGTTTGGGAGTGTGTGTTTGGGGATTATGATTGACATTGTTTTAGGTGGTATGTGGTACAGGGCTACAACTCAAAAAACAGTGGAAAAAGACAACTCAGAAAAGGCAGCTAGTATGATTTCTCTCTAAGTCAGCAGGTTATCCACTGTTAGCCCAGCTCAATGCTTGGGACTGAAACAGATAAAGTTTCCCAGCAGTTTTAGCTGGGGTTCCCAGAGCCTCACCAGGCAATGTGCTCCAGGCTTCAGCAAACAAGGAAATATTTTGCCAAATATGTAAACTACTTGAGGAATGGTTCATCCCTTCTGTTTGTCTTAAATGCTGATATTTAGAGATAAAATTTAATGTGAAAAATATTCTGTCACTGAAGGCTACACACAACACTACTCCATGTCATGAATTGAACATACAATTACTTTCATTTGTTTGTGTTCTTGTACATGTTTCTTCTGCCTGGGATAACCACAGCTCATCTTTTCAACAAAATATTTCCAATCCTTTAGTCAAAATTTTGCTTTCTATTCTAGATAGTATTTTGTATTTACTACAGCACTTCTCATTTTGTATGACAATTACATGTACTAACAATTCAAACTTCGCTCTGTCTCTCTGTCTCTCCCTGTCTATAGATAGATAGATATAGATATAGCTATATATAGTTATATATAGCTATAATGTGTGTGTGGGGGGGGGTACTGGGGGTAGAATTCAGACATGCTCTATCACTAAGCTACAATTCCCTTTTTCAGAATTTTTTATGTTGAAAAGGGTCTTGCTATACAGCCCAGCCATCCTTCTGCCTTAGACTCCCAAATAGCTGAGATTACAGGTTTGTACCACTGTACTTGCATAATAGTCAATATTCATGTTCTTCTGTAATATGTTTTCTTAGTTCTCTACCAATGCCTTGGTTTGCTTTACCATTATTTCTCACCTGGATCATGACTATATTCGTCATTTATGCATTATTATTACAAGATCTCTGAGGAAGGCCAACTCTATAAATAAAATAAATTTATTTACTTCACAGTTTGGGAGGTTCAAGGGCATGGAACCAGCACCAGCTCAGGTCTGATAAGGGTTCTCTTAGCTGTGTCACATTATGGTAGGAAAACATGTGTAAGGAAGAGATAATGTAGAGAAACAAGAAGGCAGAGAGAGACTGGGGTCCCATAGTTCCTTCTGAGGGCATATCCTCAGTTGACCTAAGGGCTTCTCATTAGACTCTTTCCCTTAAAGGACTACCACTTCTTGCCTCCTCACTGTAGAGCAAGATCTTTGGGAGCCAAACAACATCCAAACCATAGTAGTGACCCATCTAAGACTCTATTTTGATTGTATCACACACCTACTTACAACACTTTTCTGGGTCTCCTTTGCTGTAAATGATAAAAACTCCTGCTTATCATAGTTGACTTGTCCTTGCCTTCTCCATAAGTTTCTTTTTACTATATTCTTCACTTACTCTTAAGTCTTGTCTTCCACACTGAAGGAAGTACTGATAAGTTACCCAAGTAATTCACATTTTTGCAGGGATTTGTGCCTTTTAAAATACTGAACACTTTACCAGAGATATCTATTCTGCAGTGTTCAGTGAAGTTAATTCTTTGTATCCTTTTGATCGATCCTCACTTGAATTACACTTCCTCTGGGAAAATTTTTGACATTAATATGTCCTTTCCTTGTATTCTATAGTTTTCTTCCATTTGTGTTTGTCACATTTTATAGTATTTATCTCTTGTTGTGTTTTTCTCTACTGTCAGGCTCTAAGTTTTATAGCAGGGGCTGCATTTTAATCATCACTGTATCTTCATTTTCTAGTACAATTCCTTGCATAAAAGAATTATCCAATAAATAGTTCTTAATTAGTTAGGGATAAGTGTCTGGGAAGAAAATGTATATCTGGCTTAAGGCCTCTATTTTGCTTTGAGAATCAGGCACATTTACAAGTTAAGGAACCACAGAGCTTTAAAGCATGACATATTTAGCTAGGATGAATCTACACAAATCTATGGAATTATTTATACTAAAATTGAACTCAGTAGAGCTCCAGACTCAAATAGCCAGTGCAGAATACACTGCAGAAAAGCCAGTAGTAATAATATGAAGACATTAGGAAAATGAGATTGCTGAAAGATTAAAGAAGCAAGGAATCTGGGTGCTATAGAGACCAAACAGTAGTCACAGCTGTTGACCCTATGGGACAACTGAACAAGAAGAGGATAAAAGGAGGAATAAAAGGCCATTGAAAGCACACCTGTTACAGTAGGAGACAGGCTTTGGACAGTATCCGGTTTCATGCCTAGGACAATTTGCCTCTTATTTATTTTAAACTCTGAGTAATCTAAGTATAAAATTGAACTCAGCTGGGGCCATTGTCCTAAAATTTCCTATAGGCAATATTCTTTCTGTGTTTCTGGGCAAATAAATAAATATACACAGTGAAGCATAAAGCAAAGGCAATTTTTCTTTTAAAATACATTTATAATATATAAACAATAAAGGAAACAGAAAATTATTGAATCATAAGCCATCAAAATCAACCTTAAACTGTTAACCTTTTCTAATGTCCTACATTGTCAATAAGTATAATTTTGTTTTGTTTTTTGCCTCAGAGATGGTTTACATCCACAGAAATCTATTTCGATAGGAAGTGCCACCTTTTAAAGATTCCTAAATTTAAGTGAGTAACTTAATAAACCAGAAAATGTATATAGACAACCACAAATAATTGAAAAAAATAAAAACAATCAGTAAAACATCTGGATTTATGTTTAAATGATGACAAAAGTAATTTTATTTTTCATGCAACATATAAGCACTGCAAATACATCTTTTTATTTATTTATATCTCTGTATAGGAAAGATTATTACTACACAAAAAAAGATCAACTGACCAACATAAGAAAAGAGAAAGAAATATAGAGGGTCTGTTCAGGAGATACAATCTACACATAATAGGAATACCTGAAATAGTAGACAAAAAAAACTGAAGCTGAAATTGTAAATAAGGAACGAGTTGAAGAAAACTTTCCAGAGTAGAAGAATGAAGTCGGCCTGCAAAGGAAGAAGGCTCACAGGGTACCTTTAAAGTTTAATGAGAACAAAGCAGCTCCCAGATATATACTTGTGAATTTTTTTTATTTTAAAGAGAATAAAACAAAAGAGGGCAGAACACAACAGAATGGAACAGGACAACATAGGCAACACAGTACTTTACATTAAGGCAACCAGACATTAACAGTACCTATCACAATATCTCTTTCCCTACTATAGTTCAGCATAGTTTCAAACACAATAATCTCAAACATAACAAAAAAGTATAAAACCATTCAACGAGTGAAAGAATTACAGGGCATTCTGGACTGAATAACAGAGAATGATCAATGGGTACTATAATATCGCATTTTCAATAAAAAAATTTGTATATACTTTCACACATATTCAAATCCCAGTAAGACACAATGTGATAGATAGAACCAATGGAAATAGAAGAATAGAAGTTTGGTAGGACTTCTAAGAAGGATGGTATTAAATCAGCAAGAGCTGTCATAATGTTTTGTTCTGTTCAAAACAGCTGTTAAAAGCATCACATATAATAAAGACAAACAAAACAGAATAAAAGCATTCCGACTGATGAATTAAAACATTGAAATCCTTCAAAGCTATGAGATGGGGACTCACGATTACCATAAAATCTTATATACTCTTATCAAATCTCATATTAGGGAGACTATACGGTATTTACCCTTGTGAGTCTGGTTTATTTCACTTAAGAGAATGGTCTCAAGTCGTGTCCATTTATTTATAAATATCTCGATGTGATCATTCTTTATAGCTGAGTAGTACTCCATTGTATAAAAATGCCACAACGTTTTTATCCATTCCTCAGTTGATGGGCACTTAGGTTGTTTCCAAGATCTGGCTATTACCAATTGTGCTGCTATAAACATGGGTGCAAATATATCACTGTTGTATGATGTTTTCAGTTCTTCTGGGAATATGCCTAGAAGTGGAATAGCTAGGTCAAATGGGACCTCCCGACCCAGCTTTTTGAGGAATCTCCAGACTGACCTCCACAGTCATTGCACCAGTCTACACTCCCACTAACAGTGAAGAACAGTTCCTTTTTCCTTACAGCCTCTCCAACACTTGTTGTTGGTAGTGTTTTCTATCCTAGCCATTCTTTCTGGGGTGAGATGAAATCTCAGTGTGGTTTTAATTTGCATTTCTCTCATGACTAATTATGATGAACATTTTTTCATGTGTTTATTTGCCATTCATATTTCTTCATCTGAGAACTGTGTATTCATTTGAGATGCCCATTTTTGGACTGGCTCTTTGAATTTCGCAGGTCTGATTTTTAAAAATTCTTTATAAGTTCTAGACAGAAGTCCTTTGTCTTAGGGACAGTCCATTAAGATTTTTTTCCCAATTTGTGGATTTTCTTTTCACTCTGCTGGAAATCTCTTTTGACATGCAGAAACTCTTTAATAAGATACAGTCCCAGTTATTGATTCTGGGAAGCATTTCCCATGGAATTTGATTCTTGTTCATGAATTCTCTACCTACCCCTATATATTTGAGGATTTTCCCTACTTTGTCGTCCAACAGATTTAGTGTTTCTGTTTTAATATTTAGATCTTTGATCTAAATTTAGATTTTAGTTTAGATTTAGATTTTAGTTTAGTACATGGTGATAGGCATGTGTCTAGTTTTAGTCTTCTGCATATGGATAGCCAATTTTTCCAGCATCATTTGTAAAAGAGACTCTCATTCTTCCAGCGAACATGTTTGGCCTCTTTATCAAAGATAAGGTGGTTGAGTGAGTTTGTGGTTGTGGTTGTATCTTCTAATTTATTCCATTGATCTTCAGGTCTGTTTTTATTCCAGTACCATGTTGATTTTATTACTGTAGCTTTGTAGTATAATTTCAAATCAGGGATTGTGATGCCTCCTGCTTTGCCTATGTTGCTTAGAATTGCCTTTGCTATTCTAGGTCTCTTCTGGTTCCAGATGAATTTTCGGAGTGATTTCTCTAGATCTATGAGGTATGTTACTGGTATTTTGATTGGGATGGCATTGAGTCTGTATAGAAATTTTGGGAGAATGGCCATTTTCACAATGTTTGTTCTTCCTATCCATGAACAGGGTATGTCTTTCCATTTTCTGAGTTCCTCTTCGATTTCCTTTTTCAGGGTATTATAATTTTCCCTATATAGATCTTTTACTTCTTTCGTGAGATTGATTCCTAATGATTTCATTTTTTTGGATGCTAGTGTAAAGACCATAGTTTCTCTTATTGCTCTCTCAGTACTTTTGTTGTTAGTATATAGAAATGCTATTGATTTTTGTGTATTGACTTTGTATCTGGCTACCTTGCTGAATTTGTTCATTATATCTAGGAGTCTTTCAGTAGAGTTTTGGGGGTCTTCTATGTAAAGTATCATGTCATCTGCAAATAATGATTATTTAACTTTCTCTTTTCCTGTCTTTACTCCTTTTATTTGTCTTTCCTGTCTTATTGCTCTGGCTAGTATTTCCAGTACTATGCTGAATAGCAGTGGTGATAATGGACATCCTTGTCTTGTGCCTGATTTTGAGGTAAAGGCTTTCAGTTTTTGACCATTCAATATGATGCTGGCTGTTGGTTTGTCATAGATGGCCTTTACCATATTGAGATAAAGACCTTCTATTCCAATTCTCTGTAAGGTTCTTATCATGAATGAGTGTTGGACTTTATCAAAAGCTTTTTCTGCATCTATAGAGATGATCA
>PVJX010017960.1:0-37436 GCA_004027295.1 Dolichotis patagonum
ACCCGGTGGCCATCCATTTCCCCACTCCTAACAGCACTTTCAAACATGTTACCTTGGGGTGTGACTGTGAAAGCACTACAAAACCTGGGTTATCCTCGTGTTACTCAAGGTCACAGAGATGAGCAATTCGCAAAAATTTCCCAGTTTAAAATGTGAAATTAACTTAAGGAAGTTAGATAACATCCACTTTCACGATTTTGAGGAAATCATAAATAAATGGCTCAAGAATATCAAATAATTGTTGACAAATCCTTACTATTTTGTGTGATAAAATTCTTTTTTAAATGTTATAAAATTCTTTTCATTTCTTTTTTTCTTTTTAGTGCTGCTGGTTGCACCCAAGGTCTTTGCTTTGAGCTACGTCCCCAACTTGTTTTTTAGTTTTTTTGTCTTTGTTTTTGTTTTTGTTTGTTTGTTTCTAGAAGTAGGGTCTCACTAAGTGAGTATACTGTCCAGGCCTGCCTCAAACTTGCAATCCTCCTCACACTTGCATCTCAGAGTGCTTTTAAAAAAACTTCTAAGGTTTACAAGTTCTAAAAGGTTACCTTTCTATATGCAAACTTGTAAAGAAAATTACATATTTTCATAAATTATGGATGTTCCCATTACTTCATATGCAGCATTTTATCCGTGTATAGAGCATTCATTTTATTACCATAGATGTAATAGTTTAGAGACTATAGTCATTGCATCATCTGTTGGGTTCATGATTCATTTCCCCTTAGGATTTGAATGAGAGGTGTTGGGCATGCTTTTCCAGGGCCCATTTACTTGATCTGGACTCGTTAAACTCTAATGCACATAGTGGGTTTACTCCTGCGCATTTATCATTAAACTGACTCAGGTACTGACCTCCAATCCAGAAGACAAAGTAAATATACCTTTTGCAGTTTTTAAAACTGTAAAATAGAATTAGTGTTATTTTCTTAGGACAAGCATCAAGAATACCTCTTACTACTAAATTCCTAAGTAAACTGTGATGATGGTACAGAAATTATGACATTAAATAAAATCATTTTATTGTCCTTTTCCTATGTTGAAAAACGTTACATAAGCATCCTTCCATCATGGATGGAAGGATGGGGAAAAAATCTGTTTCCAGATTTGTTGGGGAAAAAATCTGTTTCCCAGATATGATCTCTAAGATGTACAGTATTTATGGATAGAATTAAGAAATTAATCTTCCAGATTTAACTTCATCTTAACACATTTATATGCTAAACTTGGTTTTGTAAAGGAAATAATTTTCAATTATGGCCTAACACGAAGAGAGAGAGAGTAGAATTGAACAAATAAAGGTATTTAGACTCAGATCACAGTTGATACAACCACCTTCAAATAATTGTCTCTCTTATATTCTGACCTTCTCGACCCTAAATTGGTAACTTAAGGCGTAGTTAGATATCTATGGGAAGAGCTTAGATTGCTGGGAATCATCTAAAATTAATACCCACCTTCAAAAGATTGAAGCGAAATAGGAAACTGAAAAGGGAAAATGAGACAATGTCTTATTTACTTGAAACCCCATTAGAATGTGTTTTGTTTACCTTAAAAAGCACTTTTAAAAAAGACTCTTTTCACTATTTTCTAAGTAGCTACTAACTAAAACTGCAACGTCTCTCTAATCAGTTACATAAATTCTGTCATAGTTGGCTCACTTCTCCATGTTCCAGTGTGCAACAAAATCCCACCAGTGAATCATGTACCAGAAACATGAGCGTCAAGACTCTCAGTCAACTAATAGGCTGCACTTAAAAATTAATTCCATGCTTACTAATGATCTTAGCATTTAAACAAATGAATTATTTTGCCTACACTGACTTTTTCTGACAATGTGAATGAATATATAGGTAGCGTTCATATATTCAAATAGTCACATTTCAAAGCTGCTGTAACCTAAGAACTTTACTCCTGTTTGATAATATTTGATAGAATTTAAATTGGGCCCAAAGAGCATTAACAGTCTAGAGTGCACATTGTTTTCTTCCTGAAGAGAAACCACTTTTCTCTTTAGTAATACAGAAATATTGATGGGATTTTTTTATGAAGGTGCTATAAAACCAGTAAACATAGAGTGCCATATGCACAATTCTCTTCCCTCATCACAACCTAGAGGATAGCACTCATGTTGAACTACAGGTGAATGGTGCCAGCTGGAATTATGCATTATGGTGACCCTGGATACGCCACTGAACTCTGCAGCGTTTCACTAGATGTAAGCTAGAAATTAGCAAAGACATTGTGTCTTAAACCATAAAGTTCATAATGATTATAATTCTGTCTGGACTTTGTTTTCAACAGATCCCAGTAGATGAGGATTGAATGAAGTGAATATCAAAGCCAGTAGTATGTCATTACTGATATTGCAGGACTTAAAATTGCCAATATCAGCAGAAAGACTTACTAGCAATCTTTGGATTAAGTAAGCCTTTCTCTTGGGTGTACCTTATGTTTCCTGTGTTGTAGCTTTGTCTCCGGGAGTGTCTAGTCTCATCACTGCGGGCAAGTTTATACAAAAACAGAATTGTAATAGTGAAAAAGTTCCATGGTAAAGTGAAAGTTCAAGTAATTATTTAGCTGCTACTCAGTGATATTTTGTTTCTTAATGTTTTTTTTTTTTTTTTTTTAAAGAGAATAAAACAAAAGGGGGCAGTACAGAGCAGATCAGAACAGGACAACATAGGCAACACAGTACTTTACATTAAGTCAACTGGACATCAACAGTGTTTCTTAATGTTTTTACCTTTAGTATTTGAAATGCCATGCATTTATCTCAAATAATTATTAAACCTTCAAAATATATAGTTATTTTAATACAGGATCAGTTTCTTTATTTTTAATTTTTCTCAATCTCTAACATATGGCAGGTGCTAAATAATTATTCATAGAGTAAATAATCAAGTTTATCCTTTTTAGATCATTCTATGTTGTGGCAGTTTATTGATATTTTCTATGACATTTCAGTGTATAAGATTTTTGTAAAATTAACTGACAGCACATATCATACAGACATCTCAGGTCTTAGGAAAAAGAAAACATGCTAGGCGCTTTCATGATAAACCTTCTTTAATTAAGAGGATAGTTTTAACTACTTCTTAAAATGTAAAATGATTGGTTCTGTTGGTAAATAATCAGGTACTTTCTCCAGGGTCGTTTGCCCAACCACTTTATGAATTTGTGTTCAGAATCTTCTTTCCATACAAAGTGAACACATTCTAAAGTCCTGATTGAAGATGTTAGCTGTGTCTTTCAAGTAAAAATTAGAAATTAAGTAAACACCAGAAAGGAGAGTCCAGTGAGTTTTAGAACTTTTCACTGGAAATGATACTTCGTTATGTTTTTATTTTTCAAGCAATCTTATTCTTTGTCTTTTCTTATCTTATTCTTTGTCTTTGTCTTTGTATTTGAACCAGAGGGCATTACTTTATTACTTTATTACTTTATTACTAAACAGGGTTTATGGAATTATGCATTATTGTGACCCTGGATACGCCACTGAACTCTGCAGCGTTTCAGGGTTTAGTAAACAGGGTTTAGTAATAAAGGTAATTAATAGAAGAAAAAATTCTAAGATGCTTCATCTATGCTAGGCAAGCAGTATACCACTGTGGTGCATCCCCAGCCTTTTAAACTTTTTATTTGGAGGTACTGTCTCACTCACTAAGTTATCCAGGCTGGTTTCCAACTCTCAAGCCTCCTGCCTCAGCCTCCCCAGTAGCTGGGACTGCAGGCACGCACCGTTGTACACAGCCCACACATTCTTCTTTGGAGGTCAGCATGGTGGTTCTGGCAACTTTTTCTAATCCTCACAGTTCTACATAGGAACTTCCTTCCCTTTTTGGAGTCCTGGGAATCACACCCAGGGTCTCCCACTTGCAAAGTTTATGGACTCCCTCTGAGCTACATCCCTTACCCTAATTCTGGAAATTCTTCCCAGATGTTTCCTTTGTCACTGCCAGAATCTGACGGAGGTGTTAGGGGAGGAAACGGAAGGCAGGTGGCTACTGTTAGACAACCTTGTGTCTACAGAGAGTCAGCAAGGTGTGAAGCTGGCGGGCTTGGCCAACCAAAGTGGTAAAGAACAATTGTTGACTAAGCTTAATTGCGTTTGTGGATTTTCTGTCTCTTTCCCTTGCTTCTTTCATTCCTCAATTAAGGAGATCCCCAGATAACAAAGTCAAGTTAATCCTGTAGCTTTTAACAGTGTCTCAGTTTCACTTGAAGATTTTCCTGGAAGGTAGAAGCTGTTGACAGTGCCTCAGACACACACAGTACTGAGGATAACAAAGTGCCACCTCCAGGAATATCACGGGGGAACTGGAAAGATGTCAGATGTAAGTGAATGGTGCCTGTCACTCCGTCCTTATTCCATGATCTTCCACTCCACTTTTCCCAAACAACAGCCTGTGGGAGCTAAGCACTTCGTGTCCTCTCTGCCAACAGAACTCAAAGAGAAAATCGACCGTCACTCTCCAGAGTTCTTTCCGTCTTGGCATCAGGTGAAGTGCTCACTTAGTTGGAACTTTATCTCAAGTGCTAATTGATGCTGTTAACTTTCAGCAGTGATGCCAGGAAATAGAGGAAATCACACTCTCCTTATCGTGTACTAGAGAACCACGCTTCTTTAGCCAAAGGAGCGATGAAGTAACAGTGCACTGTTTAATGTACTTGGAAAGATGAGTTTTTGAGAGGTGTCCAGGTATCTTATAAAAATTGTTATGTATTTGAAAAGTGGCACTTTCTTAGCTACTCACCAGATCAGATTGAATGTATTAATCTAGTATATTTTTCAAAACTTGAGTAGATATTTCTTGCTTATAGAGATTTCTATAGTTTTAAGGTATACTATTTCACTGCATTATTAAAAGCAGGGTACTTTTTGTAAAATTGTTCCCCTCTAATAAAATTACAAGGTTAATTTACTGTGGGTATTTGTAAGTATAACATGTGCGCATATAATTGAACCAGGATACACATGTAAGCATTTCCTGTCTATTAAATGGCTTCTTTACCTACTCATGTGATTTTTTTTTGAGACAGTCTAACTGTCATTCAGTCTGGTCATGAACTCACTATGTAGCCCAGGCTGGTCTTGAACTTGCAGTGATCCTCTTGCCTCAGCCTCCTGAGTTCTGAGATTGTGTGACTTTTGATATGTTGTGTAACTTCTTATGCTCAATTTCTCATTTGGCTAATAACCTTATTACAGGATATTATGGCAATTAAATGACTGCCTAAAACAGTGCTCAATAATATTCATTATGATTTTTATCACTTTGCATATCACTTTTACAATTTTTATTTGTTTAAGGATCAGTTACATAGCACAGTGGTACAGCACCTGCATGGCAAGCACAAGGTCTTTAGTTTGATTCCCAGTGTCGGAAAAAATTTTTTATCTGTTTATATTCTCAATTTGTAAGTACCCAACTGTATTACCTCAATTTAACCATTCTTGGTTAATAAATAAAAGACTTATTCTATTATACTTTTCTCTTCCTTGGATTATTTTTTTCAGCCTTGACTGAGAACAATACAAGAAGTCCCTGAGCAAACTAAACAAGAGCAATTATAAGTCAATGAAGATTTAAAAAGATATTTCTCAAAAGATATTAAGGAAATTAGGGGCAACATACTGTCAGTATAAAATTATAGACCATGAGTGACAGAGATTATAAACTAGGGAAATTACAGGTATATCTTCAGTTGTAATACAAAAATAAAACCTAGCTCTAGATCACGTTACTACCAAGGCAATACATTGCTTTCCACCTCCCATCCCACATAAAATAACAGCAAAATCAGTGACTTGAAAATCAGACTGTGACGTGAAGCTCCCGTTCTGAGGGCACAGCAAATATGTAGATACAGTGTTTCACTCACTGCTTAACCCTTGACACTTACAGTTGCATCCACCATAATGTTTGCCATGAACACTTTCATCAGCATCATTTATGCACTCAGGGTAAGTTTTTCCCCACCAACATCTGGCGTGACATGGCTCTCAAGTGATGCTTGCCAGCCCTGTCTTTCCTGAACCAAGTATGACTAGTAGTTGTCTGAAAATAGCAAAACAATAAATGCCTGGTAACTGGAACGAAACAATCAACGAGTTAGCAAACATACCACAAAAATCAGCCTGAGGTGGCTTAGTCCGTTTGTGGCATGTTGAAGCCATGCTTTCTTCCTAATAGTTAGTAGTGTAATGGTTCCATTTAAGCAATGGGCATCAGGATTAATAATAACTGAGAAATCAATAATGGTAGCGTAATTCAGAATTCTTGTTATATTCATACTCTCCACCCCTGGTTTTACCAAAATAATCACATGTTCTCTCAGCTGCCTTACTCTTTTCTTTCATATTCAACCAAAACACACCTAGTAAGTAGCTGTTGTAGAAATCCTCCCAATTTGAAATTTATATCAACAAATAGTTGCTTGAGAACTTGATATCTTGCTCCACAGGCAGCCCATTGGTTTCCTTGGCTTTTTGTCGAAGATATTCTACCAGTAGGTCTATATAAACCCATCTCTAGCCATTCCCACTTGGGTTCTGTCCCTGGAACATCAATACTTCCTGTAGGCCCAAATTTTCTCACCAGAAATGTACTTTTCTCTACTAATTCATGTGTATCCTTTTCTTCAAATCTTACTCAGAATTCTTCAATAATAGCACCCCTCTCTGGTTCCTTTAGTCTTGTTCTGTATCTCCCATAGCATACATGTTTGCTATTTTAACTCACCTCTGCATATATGTATGGCCCTGCACTACACAAGTTACCTCAGGTATGTATGTGTGAAGTTTCCTCGACTACACCATCTTCAAACATGTCCAGCCAAATAAAGAACAATGATGTAAAATGATGATTAAAAACTATCATTGCTTTAGAAAGCCTCTAACAAAACTTCATCTCATTTTATGTCAGCTTTATCACCCGTTTCACTTTTATAACCGAGGCAATATACCATATCTTGTTTTATCTTGTTTTGTTGTTGACCAAATGCATGTTAATTTTTTCCAGTCTACTCAAGATGAAATTCAAGTGGATTTCTTAGATTGTTTTGTTATTGCATACATTAATACTGGACACCTAAAAAATTAAAACCTTGGTTAGGCAGAGGGGGGATTTTCCAAGTGTCAGGAAATTGACTAATGTTTTCTAAGTTTGTTGTAATTTGTTTTGTCTTTCATCTCGTTCATTTTCTCCTTTTGATTTAGTGTTGAAATCACAGTTCTGCATATTCTTTGTGTATAAATAAGTTGAACACTAACTGCTTTGACTTCAGTATCACGTCTGAGATAAGATCTTGAGTTCCTTTGTGGCATACGGTATATAATTCTTGGAACTGGAATCATCAAAATGATGCATGAAGTGCATGTAGATATCTCGAAAATGTAGTGTCTTTTCTACTCAACATGTTTTGTCATTGCCAGTTTGTCTCAGAGCAGATCTCAGAGAACATTAGATACAAGGCAGAAAGGGTTTTCGCCGAAGGAAAATGTACGTGGAAGGTCATCTCTCCACTGCCGATGAGTGCAGGCAGGACAGCCAAAGCAGCTGCTGACAGACAGGTGCCTGAAAAATAACCCAAATTGCCAGTGGAGGGAGGGCATTGATGACAAAGCTCACCTTTGTCACCATTTTCCCCTAATTCTGTTGTCCAGTCACGTAATGTCTAGTGTTGTACAGAAGCGTCCAGTATGCTGAGACTTCTAGATGATGATCTACTGCTTCATTAAGTGCCAAAAACGTAGTCGAGCGCTGAGTCGTAAATGTCCGTGGTGCCTATGATTGAATGTATCTTTTTCCTGCATGATCATCCATTGTGATGTTTTTTAAGTAGCAAAACAATGAGCCTGATTTGTTCTCCTTTGTAGAGCCAGGCCGAGGCCCACTACAAAGGAAGTAAACATGCCAAGAAGGTCAAAGCACTAGAGGCAACGAAAAATAAACCCAAAATGGTTTCTTCCAAGGACAGCGCAAAGGCTAATCCCAGCTGCTCCATCACTCCAATCACAGGCAACAGCTCTGACAAATCAGGTCAATGACACTTTCGTTCTTTACATTCTTTGTTTCCTCCCCATTTCCCTGCCCCAGCCCTGTTCTCCTGCCCTCTGCCCCTGCATGTTACTCTCCATGATTTGTTTTTGTAATATTAATATGTTTCCTTCACGGGAAGGGTTATATGTCTGCACAGAATCGAAGCATTTGATATGTTGCCATTCCATGTTGTGAAATATACACATTTAAGTATGTATATATGTGTATATAAATATGTATATATAAGTATATATGCATGAAAATAAGTGGGGCTGCTTGGTCACAATATATTTAAACAAAAATCGGGAAAAGAACCTGAAAAACTGAGAGACTATTGGTATGTACTGTGAACTTTTTCAGCGAAGGAATTCTTAAAGTTGTTTATAATAGTCATTTTTATATTCTTTTACCCTAGCAAAGGAAGATTGAAGGGCAAAAGAGTGACATTTTCTGAAAACGTAGTATTACTAAATGGATCTGGAAAGGTGAAAAATAATAAAAAAGATTTTATTTTTTGAAGTATTTTTGTAGATTTCCTCTCAGGGTTACAAATGAACTCAAAGATTTTCAGGGGACTATTTACTTTTATTTATT
Source organism: Dolichotis patagonum (assembly GCA_004027295.1). Classification (NCBI taxonomy): domain Eukaryota; kingdom Metazoa; phylum Chordata; class Mammalia; order Rodentia; family Caviidae; genus Dolichotis; species Dolichotis patagonum. The sequence continues at coordinate 8,637 of PVJX010017960.1, forward strand.
TTTTATTTTATTTTGAAGAGGGAAAAACAAAACAAAACAAAAAATACAAGAAACACAAGAAATAAAAGAGACTAATAAGCACCAATAACAAAAAACCCAAAACAATAACAATATAAGCTTTCAAAGTAAGGTGGTAAACTTAACAAAGGTTGTTATTTTGCAGTTACCTTCAAAAGAGTTACTCAGATTACCAGATATAAACATGCAAAATTGATCTAACCCTATGAATGTTAACTGTTTTGTTCCAAGAACTAATAGAATTAGTAGTACAATCATTTTAGCTACCTTAAGTGTATATACACAAATTTGTATCTTTTTCTTTTCTCTTCCTTCTTTTCTGCTTTTTAAGGTGACTATTTACAAAGTTATGAATCGATTAACAGAACTTTATATGTAAACAGAAATAGGCTACTAATAAAATAACCTTTTTTTTTCTTCCTTTTTTGAGGTACAGGGCATTCATATTAACCTATATCATCAGTCTTTTTTATTTTTTATTTTGCGACAGGGTCTTGCTGAGTTGCCCAGGCTGGACTAGAATTTGCAAACCTTCTGTCTCAGCCTCTCAGAGTATTGGGATTATAGTCTTGTGCCACCATGCTCAGTTTGGAATTGACTCTAAAATTTAAAGAGTCCACATTTCTTAGCCAGGCATGATGGCTCACTTCTGTAATTCCTGCATTTGGGAGGCTGAGGTAGGAGGATTGTTGCAAGTTCAAGACCAACCTCGGCTACAAAGTGATTCTAAGCCAGCCTGAACTGCACACGAGACCCTGTCTCAAAAACACACAAACACACAAAAAAAGCATCTACATTTCTTCGAAGATAGAATCTCCAATATTTCTGAGTAGGTTCATTCAGTGGAATGAAATTAAAGAAAAAAGCTCTTGGCTGTTTAGTAGGCTCCCATCTGTTCATCATGGCCCATGATAGACATGTCTGCTTGTTCCTGTGGCTAATTCAGAAGCTTTGTCTGGTCTAGGACAAGAAAAGGACATGTCCTTTTTCCTATGCTTGACACTCTTTGGGGACCTCTCCATTGTAGGGAACACTCTCACACGTCTATCTTCTGCTCCTCGCAATCCTTGTAGCATTTGAAGCAGATGCTTAAGGATGCTTCCCCATGGCTTTGCAGGGCCTTTGAGAAAAAGAACAGTCGGGAACTTGTTCAGAGGATTATCCAAGAAAGGGCCATTACGGAGTGGGTCCTATAGGTGCTGACTTCAAAAGCACTGCAGCCTCGAAGGCATGAGCAGACAAATTTTGTAACAGGTTTTTTATTCTTGGTGGGACAGAATCACTAAATCATGTTGGGTGATGAACAGATAGTAAGTAAGGGACTATTACATTAGCCCTTCACATATATACACACATATATATTTTTATCAGTCTTTAACCCACAGACAGATATTAGTATCACATATTATCTTCGTTTAGACAGAACTGTAAAGCGTGGTAAGGTAAACGTTGAGGCAGTTGTTTGCTAAAGGTTGCCTACTGTTTGAAAGAGCAGGATTCCTAATCACCTCCTGCCTGACTAGTTTCATTTTCTACAGAATATCGTTGCTTCTGTGAAACAATACTCTGCAAAAAGGTGATTTTTTTTTTGTACCACAAATTGAACTCGGGACCTTGTGCTTGCCAGGCAGGCACCTCCAGCAGAACTTATAAATAAAAGAATAAAATAATGCAGACTGGCACCACACCATTCTTTCAGCTTATTTTGTGGCTTGACCTAACCAAACAGTTGGTAGGTACTAAAAACATTCCTGAATGTGTGTAGTGTTTTCACTTAAGTTATATGTTTATTTGTGAATTGGGTTTGCTCCAGGCATAGTAGTAAAAGCAAAGAGCAGAAAAGGAAGTATGAAAAGAGCCAACAAATAAGGCATAGAATCAAGGAAAGAGCAATATGGAAATAGAAAATCTAAGTAAAGGGTCCTGGGCTAAAATCACAGCAGCCTTTACACCTACAAGGTGCCCAGTGATTATAGATTGAAGTCAAACTTAGTGAGACAAGGCTTTTCTTCCAAAGTTCTAGGGCTAGTAGATGTTCCATGAAACTAAAGGGCTTTAATTGTTACATTTTCCGAGAGCAACTAACTGGTGCCCAATAGGGTCAAGGACAACAGTGGTTTGAACAAGCAAAGAGAAGTAAGATCTGGAAGAACCTTGAGGATGAGAGTAGAGAGAGATTTTTTATAAAAAGTTCACAACTCCAGCATCCCTTTCGCAGTATGTGGGGTCTGTAGCGTTGCACTCTCTGCCATCTCCCCACCCATCCCCCACAGTACCTGTGGTCCAACAGTGTTGGCCTCACTCATTATGCGACTATGCATATTTGGGCTAGAAAAACTGGAAATCACTTGTATTTGGAGGTAGCTGTTCTTCCATGTTACCTCAAAAAAAATTTTTTTTGTCTTTTTTAGACAGGATCTCACTGAATAGTTCAGGCTGGCCTTGAGCTCACTTTGTAGCCCAGGCTGGTCTCAAACTCACAATGACCCCCCCTGCCTCAGCCTCCCAAGTGCTGGGATGACAGGTGTGCACCACTATGCCCGGCTTCTGTATAATTTATTTTTTAACTCATGGTTTATATAAGATTATATAGGCTTTATATAAATTTATTTGTTTTATATAAGTATTAATAGTAATGAACTATTTTATATGTTCTATTATATCCACAAAAGCAACACCAAAGTTGTTGAAAGATGATACTGTTTAAAAATATAGTGGATTATATTTGCTAAAGACATAGATATATGTTCTTTTATCACCTTCAACTGAATCTAGCTGCTAAAGGAGAATTCTCATGTATTTTATATAGGATACTCAAGTTGGAAAAGTAGACGCTTCGATCAGATGGAAATCTAGTCCAAACAAGTAGCTCGCAATGCATTGTTAACTACTTATTTCCAAACCCATGAAAAGCTCCTACAGCTATGTCAGGGTTACAGATTTTTGTTGGTATTGGCTTTAAAAACAAAACTGATTTTAGAAAAACAGAGAGCACAGCACAGTCCTCCATGAAAGTTCTAGGTGGAATTCAGCAAAGGAGTAGGTGGGAAGAGGAATGATGACCATGGCGTTAAGTGGCTGAAGTGTTTCAGAGCAGACAGCAGCTCATCTACCAAGCCAGCCAGCAATCAGAGTAGCAGTCATGGTGAAAACACATAGTTACCTAGCAAATCTCCAGGCACTGGAATGCCCTAGCACTGGCCTTTTCTTCTGAATAAAGAGCTCCTTAATGTGAGCTTTAGTATTATCTATATGATTCCTAGATTTTTGAGTGAAAAGTAAAAATGTCACTCAGTGTCTGAGCTACCCGATGGCAAATATTTAAGCATTCACAACATCCATAGGATTCACTAATTCAACTTCCGGTACCATATTTTAGCATCAACAGCCTTAGTACAAGAGTCTTGTTGAGTGACAGAGGTTTTGAGGAGAAGAAGAGGTATTCCGGGAGAGCACGTCCTGAGATTCACTGAGCACCATTCAAGGTGAGGTCTGATTTCAGAGTAGCTGGCGGAGAGCCGGCGGCCCCCAGGTGACCTCTCAGCGCAGCTCGAGAGCTCACATTGTTTATTCCCAGACGCCATCTAAAAGTCTTCCAAGAGCCAGGAAGCCTTCTTCCCTGCTATTTTGACACTTGAGACAACCATTTCTCTCTTTTATGATACATTTGGAGACATAATTTGGCTCATGTTGTATCTGGAGCTGTGCAATACAAAGAGACTTGTCACAATGGAAGGAGCATACGTAAGAGTCTCAGGCTATCAGGGCAAGCTTTCTGGGGATTTTTTTTTCTCTCAAGTCAGTAAACAAAATGGGTTTAAACTACAATAGCAGGGATTTATTTTATTATAAGGAATCATAGCTACAGGATTTTTTAATTAAATGTTTTTATTAAGGAGAGACTAATAAGGATAGCTGTCCTATTCACTTTTTAGAAGTTGGGGTCAAAAAGTAATAGCCTTAGGTCTCCTAGGATCTGCCCCAACTTTTAGTGATGCATCAGGAAGAATTTGAAACACAGCGAGAGGGAAGAAAAATGTGCTTTGGGAGAATTGGGGTCAAAACACAGCAAGCATTAGGCAGCTTCAGGAAGAAGCCTGGAACACATTGGCCAGACACTGTACCCAAATTTCTCCCAGGAGTTCAAGTGTCATAATTCCATACAACAGTATACATCCCTGAAATAATATGCACCATACACCAGATAGAAGGCTCTTTTGTGATATCATTTAACAACTCCTAACAGTTTCAAAAAATGCAGAGCCTTTGAAAAACTTTTATTTCTCAAATATAACAAACTGTTGTGATAGTCAACCTAATAATAAAATATTATGATAGCCAAGCTAACATTTCATATGTCTGACCTTTATTACTGGGATGACCAAATATTAACTAGAAAGCATAATAGAAAAGAATACATTTCTAGTTTAAAGTACATAAAGCTATTTAGAGCTGAACAGCTTTTAGTCAGTTGCTTTCTAAACGAAAGCATAGGGAATGATTTAAAATACCACTGATACATTTGCAAATGCAATTAAAAGCAAACATGATGGAATTAGCATGTTTGACTAGAAATGTAACAGTAGGAGCACCTTAAATATTTTCCACTTCACAAAATGTTCATACATGTATGTTTTCCACTGGTCCCTCTCCACAACACTGTGACAGGCAGGGCTGAAATTCATATCTATCTTTTATTCATGCAAAAACCGATCTCTGCTAATTTACTCAACGAACAGTGATGGCAAACCTTTTAGAGACGAGTGCCCAAACTGCCATGCAAAAGCCACTTACTTATCAAAAGGGCCAACACTGCAATTCAACCTCAATACTGAGGTTTTAGTTTAAAAAAACAACAACTCTATGCTACATCTTTTGTCTTAAAGTAACATGCATGCCACAGGTTTGCCACCACTGGTCTATACTATAGTGCAGTATATGTGTGTATTTTGCAAGATACTGGAGTACAGCAAATGAGCAGAAAGATATTTTCATGCCCTCAAAGGGCTTTCCAATTTAATGGGATTGTTTTACTGTATTGAATGTTAGGGATATAAAGATTAATATATAGTCAACGCACTTAAGCTGCTCCCAGAAATATGGCGTCAGTGAAGATCCTGGATCTTGGAAAGATACACAGCTTATAAAAGACTGCACAACTCAAATCACAATAGTGTCAGAAATGAACAGGAACTCAAGGATCCATGCTTATTCCATTATTCCTGATACTTCTAGAGTTCTCTGATTTAGAGGAATGAATGCAAGTATTCCAGTGGGCAGACTTGGGCCCACTAAATGACTTCGTTTCACACTTATTGAGTAGAACCATGTCTTACTTTCATATAGCTTTCTTGCTTGCTTGCTTGCTTGCTTGCTGATGGTTGACATTTTTGACAGGTGCCATGGCAATGAGACTTTGTTTTACTGATACACTTTAAGTTCCTGGGCAGTATTGTGATATTTAACTGCAATAGAACAAAGAGGATACAAAGTTTTTCAAGGGCAAATCTGAATAAAAGCACTCATTTTGGGTAAATGGAAAACAAAACGTGTTTTCAAGGCTCCAGCCTGACAATTGTAGACTTTACATGTCTGTAGACAAATATGCTCCCTGGGAGAAAGGTTAACATTGGGGAGTAACACTGCCAATACGGTGCAAGCCTTGCCCTGCCTCCGAAAGGGTACAATTAGGTTGGCATGGGCACTGCCCACACTTTCAGTAGCATTTGGTGCTATTTCATCTAAAAGATTTCCACCAAGAGCAGGAAGATTGTTTTGTTTACCCCGCTGCTAAGACCGTCTGTAGACACTGAGATCCCAGTGTTAGAACAGACAGGAGAAGGATGGACAGGGCTCAGGATGCCTCGAAGCAGCTCATTTTAGTTTTCAGCCTGTCATGCTCCTGCGTGGTGGCTGTTCCTCAAGTGTGAACACAAAAAAAGCCATTATCAACTGGGAGATCAGGATCATCTCCTGAGGACGGCTCAGTTCCACTTTTTATGGTCACCTTGTTGCCTTACAAAAGTGCATTTTCAATTATGTCAAAGAATTTTCCTTGCAAAGATGAAAACAGAAACCTTTGTCTGGTCATCTTTATAGGTTCTCCTGTGTGTTTCACAGTTTTTATGTATTGTTGCAATGGTGCCAAGTTTTCCAAATGACAATGTCTCATTTCCAGGGACCACCACAGGACTCTATCAATTAGCCAGCAAGGCCTCCCTAACCGCCCCTCCTCCCTTTCCTGTGTCTACCAAATAGACCTTGTGCTGTTGAGTAGAAGAAAATGATCGTTTTCTTCCTTGGCCATGTCTGTCATTTATAACAAGCACCATCATAAATTTGGCATACATCTATCTAAATCCAAGAGGCCCAGGTTTAACATCCCTCATAAAATAATAGATTAACTATATTTATGACAAACATCTTAAGTCTGAAGTTCTGGGGTACAATCATGTAGAACATAAACAAGTCCTGTGTGTCTAAAGAGAACAGACCATTCTATGAAAGCACACGTTTTCATGAGATGTGCATACATCACAAAGACTTTCAATTGCTTCCATCATTGCCCGTGCACCTTGAATTTGACAACAGCATCCCATTGGGGGAGGCTGAAGAGTCTTTGATAGTTAAGTGCTTGTCACTGCCTGGAAACTAACTTCTGAAACTTTTGAGCATTTTATATTGCTGTAAGAGACATAACATTGAGCGTTCACTGTTTGTTTCTCTACTTTTAAAAGCTGTTTTGTGGTGTTCTTCTAGGTAAAGTGATTAAAAAGTTGAAGCTGATTTGTGATTTACTAAGGATGTGTTATCTTCCTATTTACTGGGTGTGTGTTGTAAAGCACTCTAAAAGGCAAAACCTTGGATTTCTCTTTGTTAAATCTATCATTATTAAAAACTTTTTTCTCTTCAGACTTAGTGGTATCTACTTTTAACTGGTATTTCTGTCTTTTGATTACATCTATTTACAACCTTTGTGCATTGAAAGTATGTTGGAATATACAAGAACTCTGTATGCACATTGAAGAATTTTATGGATATAGAACTATAAATGCCCCTGGGGTTTTAACAAAGGTTATTACTTATATTTTAGTAGCATTCCGCTTACTTGCTGCAGAAGGATTTGGCTTCCAGTGACATATTTTTCTGACATGAGTGGATGATGAGAAAGTGTTGCTCAATAGGTGTTTGTAATGCTGAGTGCAGGGCAGAGGTGCTAGAAATTTGTGGAGCAGGGATTCTGACGATGCTTACGCAGTGATGCCACACAGTGTTAAACGGATGGTATCAACGTTAAAGTTTCTTTTCAGCAAGAATTTCTAAACTACATTCCTCTGGACTCCTTTCTCTGAGACTCAGCTTCACTTTTATGAGCACTGGGCATAACACTGCAGTAATGGATTGGTGCCCTCATTTCTGCAGACCAGTGCAGTCCGAAAGAAGAGCCTGTGATTGTGGAAACTAAGATCAGTGTCCTCCAGCATGAGAATAACTAGCCACACTGTGGCCCTTGCTCCTGAAAAATGAACATTCTGTTCTGTTTCACTTTATTTTAATGAATTTGACTTTAAGTAGCCACACGTGGCTAGCAGCTACTGTATTGAACAGCACACCTCTAGACTATGGCCTTTTTTCTCCTTTGACTAGCTGTGGCTTCGAAGAAGGTATTAAATTTTCTGAGCCTTTCTTTATCTGATCTCTGAAATAGAAATAATGCCCTCCTGACATCACAGCAATGTTGTATGAATCAAATGAAATGAATGTAAAAGAGATTTGCAGAATGTAAATTAGAATATGTATACACCTGTTACTGATGTTTTTTACAGATTTTTGTGTGTGTGGTACTGGGAATCGAGCCCAGGATCTTCATTCATACTGAGCTACATCCCCAGCCTTTTTTTTTTATTATTATTTTAAGACAGGATCTTACTAAGCTGCCCAGGCTCGCCTCAAACTTGGACTCCTCTTTACCTCAGTCGCCCACATAGCTGGGATTACAAGCCTGGATCACCACTCGCATCCCTTTCAAATCATCATCATTGTCACCACCATCATCATCATTATCATCATCATCATCATGATGTCCTCCTGTCATGTCTTATTTTAGCTGTCTGTCCTTGCTGCTATCTGTGAGAGATAGCAGCTGCCCCTTGTAGTTGTCAACTATCATCATCTTCTGTCATGTTAAATCTAATATACTATATAGGTCTATCCTTATGGACTTCCATGCAAAAAAATCATTTTAACAGCATGAGATGATTAATTTCAGGTGTCAATCAGACTAGATTTAAGGAATATCTAGAGAACTGATAATACTCTACTGCTGGGGATCTGGAGATATTTCCATAGGAGACTGGCATGTGTTTTGGGAGCTAGTTGAGGAAGATACTCAGTGTGAGCAGGCACCATCCAAAAAACAAGGGGCCCAGACTAGACAAAAATAAAGGAAAGAAAAGGATTTCCTCACTCTCTTCACTGGAGCTGAAACACTCTCCCACTGCTGCCCTTGGATGTCAGAACTCTGTGTTTTCTGGTCTTGGGACTCTAGAATTACACCAACAGCCGTGCTGAATTCTCAGGTCTTTGGCCTCACTCTGAGAATTGCACTGACTTCCCTCGTTCTGAGATCTTAGACTTGGACTGAATCATGATACTGATATCCTAGAGTTTCCAACTTGCTGGTGGCCTATCATGAGACTTAGCAACCCCCATAATCACACAGGTTAATTCCCTAATTAATCTCTATCTATCTACCTACCTTTCTATTTATCTGTTTACCTCTCTACATATCTATGTCATATTGGTTCTGCCTCTGCAGAACACTGACGAATACAGATTTTGGTGGGAGAAGTGGGGGTGGCACCATAAAAAAATAGCTAAAAATAGGGAAGCAGGTTTGGAACCAGGTGATGTGTAAAGGCTGGAAGAATTTGGAGGTGCAGCCTAAAAGCCTAGATTTGCATGAATGATGTGCATTCTGATAAAGTCTCAGAGAGAAATGAGGAACAAGGTATTAGAAATGAGAGTAAATACCATCTTTGTGATGCAGTTACAGTGAACTTGGTGGAACTGTGCCCAAGTCCTAGGACTTTATGGAAAGCAGAATTTGAAAGCGATGAGCTAGCTATCTGGCCAAATAACCTAAGCAGCAAAACAGTCAAGCCACTACATAGATACCCTTAACCACATATGGTGAGATGTGGGAGCAAACATAGAATTCAAAATTAAAAGGAAAACAGAACAGTAGATTTGGAAAATTTGCAACCCAGCCCGGTAGACCCCCCCCCAAAAAAAAGTGTACGTAGAAGAGCTAAAGGTTTGCCCAAGAGACTATTTACTATAAGAGATTCATCGGACTAGAAGGGAGTCAGGTGTTTTCCATCAGGCCAGTGGGAAAAAGACCCAAGAGACATTTTAGAGATATTTGAGGCTGACCTTGCCATCACAGGCCAGAGTTGTAGGAGGAAAAGATGGTTTCATGGAAAGGCCAAAGGACCTCTCATGGGTTCACTCAAGTGTCTGCTGTTTGCATTTCAGCACAGTTTTCTTAGCCTCCCCAGCCGTGGCCCCAGTCTAACTTGATTACCACCCTGGAGGATGTTCAGGCTAACTTTTAAGGCAAACAAGACTGCAAGAGCTGTAGAAAAATGGCTTCCTCCACTTGGATTGAAAAGGATGTTGAGGACTACATAAGGGCCCAGAAAGAGCCTTCTTTCAGGAGAAGAGCCATCCCCGAGAGCCTATGCACAGCACATTTCTAATGGAGCAGTGGCAGTAGAATCACTCCCATCACCCAGAGCTGCAGAACTAACAGCGTCCAGCACCAGCCTGGAGTTCCTTAAGCATGAGTCTGAGAACTGCTGCACATGCTGAGCCTTGCTATGGGTCAGCCCAGTTCCCGCTCAGTGTGCCCAGGAGTCTGGCGGATGGGAAAGAAGCATTATTCTGGAGCTTTAGAGTTTAGTGCTATTTGGTCTATTGGGTTTTGGACTTACTTGGGGCCTGTTACTCTTTCTACTTGCTTCCTTCTTCCTTTTGGAAGGGAAATGTCTAGACCACCTTGTATTTTGGAAATAGAAAATTTATTTTGATTTCACAGGCCCATGGCTCTATGGAATTTGCCTTAGGATAAATCATGCATTACATCTCATTCATATCTAATTTAGATGACAAGTTTGGACCTTGAACATTTGAGTTAAGACTTTAGAGGCAATGGGAGAGAATGAATGTACTTTGTATGTGAAAATGGGATGGGTCCTGGGGGACCATAAATAGAATGCTGTAGCTTGACTATCCCCTCCAAAACTCATGTTGAAATTTAATTGCCATTATAGTAAGGGGGGACCCTTAAGAGTTAAGTATAAGGGCTCTGCTCTCATGAATGAATTGATGTTATTAATCATAGAAATGTGATAGGAATCACAGGAAGGAGTTCCTGATTTTAACTAAAGGGTATGAATCAGGCCCGTTGTACTCTCTCCATTTCTCATATGCTTGCTTGCCCTTCCACCATGTAATAATGCAACACAAAAGCCCTCACCATAGGTGAGAACCATATTCTTGAACTTCCCAGATTCCTGAACTGCAGCAAATAAACTTCCCTGTTTATAAATGACCTGGCCTCTACTATTCTCTGTTAGTAACAGAGAAATAAGCTGAGACTCAGCAATGGTAATACTGATTGTCATATGACTGAATGATCATTATATGCCTAATACTATGCTTAATGTTTAATATACACTATTACATTATTAGTGACTATCATGGTCTTATGAGGCCTACTGGAAAGTGAGATGTAGAGAAGGGGAAAATTGGCCCAGAATGACTCAGATAGAAAGTAGTTTTCAGTCCAGAATGTCAGCCAGGCCACCCCTCAGCTCCACTATCACCATGTGCTATCTTTAGGTGGTTAGTGGACTTTGTTTTCATGATTTATGAAGATTGAATTTTTCTTCTTTTTGCTGGGTGATTCTTCTAGAAAACTGATTATCCCCCTCCAAAAAAGTGTATTTTTCCTGACCTATTTACAGCTTGTTTTGTTTTAAATTAAAAAAAAACACTATGAATGGGCTTGCATAGAGAGGTATTAACCAAAGTTGGATCCAAGGACCTAAACTGTATCTGTAACATACATTAGTAGAGCGCAGAAGCCTATAGTCAGATTAGCACCACCTCTCACTGACCTCAAATAGCCTTGATGAAGTCATGGTCACAAAGCTTCTGTTCCCCGATCTATGCAACAGGAGTGTTAATGCCTCCCTCCTGGCATTGTTGTCAGCACCAATGAGCTTATGGATGTAACGTGCTTGGTTCAGGGCTTGTCATGGAGCAGACATTCTATAAATGGCAGCCATTAAAAGCAACCCCTCTATTCAACAAAATCTCCAGGCCTTGTCCTTTTTTGACTCTACCATCATTTCACGCTACATTGGCATGCAACAGTGACCTGCACTTACATTCCTCTTTATATGCTTGTTTTATTACCTTATAGTAATTATGCGCACTTGTGTTTTCCTTCTAGCACATTAAGGCTTGATGAGCCTGACTTAGCCTGGCCCAGTGAGACATTTAAAACTGTGGAAGAACCTTTTTGGTCTTCCTTGCAGTCTTAGGTAATGGAGGCAATGGATTTCCACTCGTCCTCCCGCTGGTTTATGTGTCGCATCTGTTCAGTCCTCTATGGCTCCAGGTAGTTCTACTCTGTACGGTAGTCAGGTAGTTAGCACATGCTATATGAATACCACTAAGTGGAATGTGATGAGAGAAGCTCTGGTTTTTCCCCGGAATGCGGACAGGCTAAGAAGACACTGATTAGCTCTTTTTTCCTTATATTCAATACAATCAATGCACCTCACAGGTTGAAAAGCTGCTCCATGTTCAGCTGCAGTATAGAATAGGGGAGCAACTCAGCTCCTCTCCATCTGTTCGGAAAGAAATTTGGGCTTCGCTGCTTAGATCAAAAGATAAAGGAGGAGAGGATGATCCAAATGAGAAGTGTGCCCCTGCCTGACAAATCCCTGCTGGCACTTATGTCAGTAATTGTGGAGAAACTTTTCAGCCCATGTAATTTATTTCCTGCTTCCTGTGAAAATTTTTCTTAGTGTATGATTAGAAAGGTGGTTCATGTTAGCTATTAATTATTTAGTCTCCAGAGAACATGTGCTTTGTGGGTTGCTTTGTTTTGTTTTGTTTTTTACTGAGTATTGAACCCAGGGCTTTGCATATGCTAGGCAAGTGCTCTACCCACATGCGATACACTCCCAGCCTGGGAGAGTATTTCTACGTATTTTTTGAAACCCCACTGGATACCCAGCATCATCCTACACATTGGGTATATGATAATGAATTAAACTTGAAACCATGCGAGTATATTCCCCTGATGGGTAGCTATTGAACAGAAAATGACAAGCTTGATGAATGAAAAGAAAGCAATCTGGTCCAGGCTTGAGAAGGCTACACAGAGTACTGAAGGTCTCTCTGCCTAATGAGTGAGAAAAATTTATCCAGGCAAACAGGGGTCTTGGTTTGGGGGTAAAGAGGAAAAAGATTCTCATCAAAGGGATTAGTGCTTCATAGGGTATAGATGAGGAAGACTTCCTCTTATGGGTTGTGTTTAGATGTCTCCCCGGCTCATGAGCTCATAAGCAAGGCTTTTCAGAGGTGGCTGGATCTAGCATATATCCATGTGGGTTATGGGCATGAAAAATGGATTAGGCCACTGAGTGATTTAGCCCAGTTCTAGGTATAAATAATGGGAAGCCCCACACTGGGTATGTGTAATACTAACCAATAGGCTGGTATCCTGAATGGAATATGAAGGGTAAGGGAGGCTTGCTGCTGGCTGCTTCTTGCCTGTCCTGCCATGGACTATTTCTCCTCTGCCATGCCCCTCTTCCATTGCTGTCTTGGCATGGAGCCAGCTGACTATGAACTGAAATCTCTGCAAACTGTGAGCCAAAATAAACCTTTTCTCCTGTAACTTGTGGGTTGCCGTGATCCACTGGAGCTCTAGAGGTTCTTGGGGTGAAAGACCATGAGAGGATGAGAAAATAAAGAAGAGACAAAGCTGGGGTCAGGTGGAGTGCTTATCCTCCTGATGGGAGGAAAGGAATTGCTCTACCACTATAGCATGCTTATTTACACTCTCCATATACTCCTGAAAAAGAATGTCAATTTCAACCCCACTTCCTAGCAACTTGTTTGCCTGGCAGGCCTGGGCCCCCTGCCTTCTTGGTGCTGGAACAGCTTGTTTACGTAGCTCGTTTCAGGCTCTCTGTGTTTTCTGGACTGGCCCTGCTTTAGCCCCACACAAGTGATCAGTCTCTAGCTTCAAGGGCTCCCTACAGTGGGTGCTGTGTTTTGTCCCAGCAATAAGAAAGTAACTAAGACCCTTACCTATTTGAATAACTAAAGCAATGAAAGGACACTGGGGACAATGAATGGTTTAAACGATAGGTTAGGATAGAAAAGAAGGCAGAATGAAATAATAGACAAAAACACAGAAATCATTAACCTCATTTGGTGCCACAGATTCTTGTGACCAAATAGGAAAGCCTATTCTTAGAATGATGTTCTTAAATCCATCAGGTGGAAAATATAATTTTACAAAGAAAAGCACTGAACCACAGCTGTCAATTTTTGTTAGAATATCATAATCTAGTAATAATACACTAGAGAAGGTATAGCACTGGGCTGACATCTCCCATAATTTTCAAGTAGTGATGAGCACACACAGTATTCAAGCATTTGATAACAACTCTCAATGTTTAGTAAGACTGTTTCTATTGATGAAGTTATAGTTACTGCTAAGTTTACTGAAGTTTGTTGCATTTACTTAAGACTGAAGACAATGAAAATTTTCAGTTAGATGTATATATGAATAAAGATACATTTTTGCCAGTAAAGATCATGGATACCTTAAATTTATGCCAGATTAAAACTTCTATCAAATGTGAAAGAATTATTTTTTCCCTCTGTCTCTGTTATCCATATGTTATAATAACTTCTGATGTCTTGGTGAGGTTTATGTATCACAAGTACAGATAGGATAGGAAGGAAATTCTTAACCATATATTTTGTATCATAGTGTGATGTTCACAAAGCAATGTGATGTCCTGTCTTTTTCTTGCTGAATTGTGTAATGGTCACAGTTTCATAGTGCTAAGTCTTGATATAGTGATATTGCTGTGTTGGGCAGCTTTCTATCTCTATAGCAAACACCTGAGATGATCAACTTATAAAAAGAAAAGTTTATCTGGGCTCACTATTTGGAGGTTTCAGTCCATGGTCCAGTGTCCCTGTTTATTTGGGACCTGAGCCAAGGCAGTACATCATGGCAGGAGTATGTGACAGAGCAAAGCTATTTCCTTCCTGTCTGGGAAGCAGAAGGACACAAGAAACAAGGGGTTGGGGTCCTGCTATCCCCCTCAGGAATACACTGTACCACCAACGACCTGAAGACTTCTCACCTCACCTCTTAAAGGCTCTACCACTCCCGGTTTCACCAAGCTGGGGACCAAGTCTTTGGCACATACGCCTTTAAGAGATATTTCAGACCTAAATTATATCTGAGACATATATATATTATTTCTGAGCCATAGCATGTTAAGAAACTCCAGACAAACCCCTTTGGAGGCCCAGGCCTTTTAAATTAAAGATGACTTTCTACAGTCAGCAGACTTTCTTCTGCAACCTATAGGTCTTAAATATAAAGCTGGCTTTGACAACTTCGTAACGCAGGAGATTGAATTTAGAGATGAAAGCTAGATTAGAAATCTGAAAGTATTATCGACTTTTAGCAACATATTTTCAAAAGACTGATAGCTTCCTTATGCCTGGGAGTCCAGCCCCAGAATGTCTGCTGAATCTCCTGAGAGCAGGAAATACCTAGTTAGGACCAGAAAGACTGAGAGCCTGGTACGTGTCTGCCTGGAAAAGCCTCAGGCAATGAGCCTGTTTTCTGGTAGTAATTTTTCTGCCCTGGCTGCAGAAAGGCTCAGTTCCCCAATAGTTCTCAGGCCAACCTTTCCATTGTTCGTGTGCACCTCACCCTGGCTGTCCTGTCACAACTAAACCTTTCACTGAGCCCCGTATCTGGGAGGAAGGAGGGCAGTGAGGAACCTGAATTCAGATGCTTTGCTTGTGCCTTTTGGATCTATGTGTCCTCTGAAATAGTGCCATTCACTTGGAAGAAAAAGACCCTGTTCCTCGTTCTAGCTAGAAAATTAGTTTTTAATCTTCTTCCTGGCTTTTGATTCTCTACTGGACCTACTCCCTGAACAACTTGATTTGAGTGACATGAGTTATTTATTCTCTTTTCAATAATGAAGCTGCCTCAGAAATAACTGTTTCACATCTCTTGGTGACAAATCAGAAAAGGGGCAATTTTTCAAACTAAAGAAGTTGAAATATGATTTCTCTATTGTACAAGTCAAATGGCTGTAAAACTACACAAAATAGGAGAAAGCTAGTCATTAGATTCAAACTCTAGCAAACAAGCCCTCTTTATGCTCACTCAGAAAAGCTGACAAGTTCACTAACATCAGTGCCAGTTCACTGGTACAGACAGTGTGTGGGCTGCCAGCTTTTGACGGGAGATAGCTGGCAATGCCGCTGTCTTATCTGAGTGAGAGACTGGTATCTTCCGCTCCGAAAGGAGTGACACATGCACACAGTGGGAACTCGGACAAGGAGGGCCATGACTGAGAGATGAACCACACACCTGCTGCAGGTGAAGCCTGACGGCCAGGCCTGATGGACACGGGCTGGCAAGCAGGAACCGCAGCAGCATTTAAGTCAGGACGGTGGCCTGGCCAAGAGTAACCAGAAGGTGGGAGTCCAGCGCAGGGCTGGTGTCTTGTTACTTTTTACTCATTGCTGAGACAAAATACTTGATGCCCAAAGTTGGGAAAGGAAAGATTTATTTCTTACAGTTTTGGGAGATTTCAGTCCATACTCAGTTGGCTCCAAGGCAGGGTGGCATGGCGGGGCCGCAGTTCATGGCGGCTGCAAACAGCAAGGTAGAAACCAGCAAGAGAGAGAGACACACCTTCTTCCTGTCATTATATTGTATGTTAGCTCCACCCCTAGGCCGGTGTAGCACTCACACCATCAATCCAAGGGCTAGACAATGAACCAATCACAAATGCACAATACAAATGCATGAGGCCTGGGGGCCACCGACATAAACCATGACAGCTGGTTTGCAACTTACAGTATCTAATCACTCACCTCATTCACTTTCATGAGTACTAAGTTACTTAAAATAAATGGGCTTTTATTTTTGCAGGGTTTTTTTCTTGAAGGACATATGGATTCAGATTCAATGAAGGAACACTTTTGATTTATAGATGTTTTCCCAACTTTCAGAGTTAGTCTAAAGGCCAAGACATGAAGATCAGCTATAAGCATAGTTATTAGGAATTGGTAAGCTTCACTGGGATCGATGATGCTTGAGGAGGCAGCGCTTCTGGAAGTGGATGGAGGTGTGCTGGTGTGGCACTGGGTATGAGGGGCCTGGTGTGATATTTTAGAGCTCTGGGAATTTTTTAAACTAGCTTTACTTTCCCTGTTTGTCCTTGACAATCTGATATTTTAGGGATTGTGCTTAAGTACTCGGTTTCTTTTTCCAATCTGCAGAAAAGCACAAGACACATAGAAAAGTCTGTGTTTCCAAAAATGGTTCCATAGTTCACCCTTGAGTGCGTGACTAAAATCAGACATTTCTTACAGGAAGTCCTATAATAAAACAAATAAGCCAAGGAGTAAGTGTTACGAGACAAACCAACCTATATGAAATTAAGTCCAATCTAAACACAGCATCTAGTTGTAGGATACCTAAATGAGGGACCAAGGGACTTGTAGTGTGTGAAGTGTAGTGTGTAGTGTGTGAAGTGTGTGTAGTGTGGTCTACTACTATCAAGTTGTGTATCTTAAGAATTTGAGTTAGTTTTTAAGTGGCACCGTCACTAAGACTCAAAGCCATCACAATGATGCCTTCAGCAATGGACATGTAATACATAAAAGGCTGTGAAAATTAAATAATGGCCTAGGATATAGCACCTAGAATTCCTTAAAGAGCATTAAGGCATAAACATATCAACCACATACTTGTTGAGAACTCAGATGACTGTAGTATAATATGACTTAATATTGACTGTATTGAAGATTGCAGAGATGGTTGGTTTAGAAAGCGCTGATGAGTCTCCAAAAAAAACAGCGATAGTTCCGTGAGAAAACTTGCTAGAAAACAAGATGCTAGTTCAGCTGCAAAGAGGACTGACCACACTGTGGTCATTTCTTTTGACACCTACTTTAGCTTTTCTGAGTAAGGTGCATGCCTTAGCTGTATATTTATCTATTGGTAGTACATTGTTTAATCTATGTCTGTTTATAAGTTCTAATAAAGGAGATGAACCCACAGATTTGTTCAAATATTGGCCTAGCACAGAGGGAGGTGTATTGACTCTGTGCTAGAACATCTCAGAGATTCCTTTTCTCAGTGCTGAAGAACAAACCTAGAGCCTCCCATGTGTTAGGCAAGTATTCTTCCACTGAGTCACATCCCTAGACCCTCAGTCAGATCTATTCTTAAGAGAACTATTTCAACTTCAACTGACATTAAATATTTATTGCAACTATATAACCTTGGTAACATTGACACAAATATTTTATAAAACTGGCAGATCAGTTTACACAAGTGAATACACTTTTTGGTCCTGTGTATATTTGTTTCTGGAGTTATGATTCAGCCATTACCAGTAAACAGTTTTCTATTTTTACTTGTAGCCTAGAGTGGACTGTCTTGAACTGGACATTCCTTAATTCCACAGACTCTGTGCCCACCTCTGGTTTTCTGTGTATTAAAGATGAATTCAGACAAGATCCCAAGATTCAACTGTTTCTTTATTTGTGGAATAGAAGTGCAAATCAATAATTATAATTGATCATAAAATAATTATATGAACATAGAATAAAAAATGAAAGAGGAGGTAAGCTCAAAGATTAGAAGTAGCAAGATCAGTAGAGAGTTTTTATGGTAGTTCAGAGAGAATAGATGAGGGTCTGAAATGAGGCAGTAGTATATACTCGATGTTAAATAAATGTCTTCTGGATGAAAGACTGATATAAAAGATATTTAGAAGATAGTATCAATAAGCTTTAGTTGTTAATTAAATTTCATGGATCAGAGAGAGAGAAGAACTTAAGAGTCTATCCTGACAGTTTTAAAATATTAGTTTTATGGGGCCCCTATATAGAGCAGCTCAATCGGTTAATAGCAGGCACGTTGAGTTTGAAAACCCATGAAGCATCTGGAAATAGATCACCTAGAGCAATGACGGCAAACCTTTTAGAGTTTTCAGTGGTAACAGACAGCCTGCTGTGGCATGCGTGCCATTGGTTTACCCCCACTGAATTAGAGGCTATGGAGGTAAAAGGGTCTTAAATTTTTCAAGATGGTGGAGAATTCACCTGTAAATTTAGGAATCCATGTTAATGTGGAAGAGAAAGTCACTAAAGCGAATCAGATCATGTAATGCCCAAGAAGATGAGCTTGTCTCTCTCGAGAAGCAGGTGAGCTTGACTGAGAGCTGGCAACTCTCAGGCAGGCAGAAGAATAGGAACTAGTGAAGGACCCAAGACGAGCTACTGTGAAAGCCGCAGGAAAGCTGGGCAAAGGAAGTGTTGTGGACATCAATGGAAAAAGTTCCAGGGAAAAATGTGTACCCATTGTAACAGAAGACTACAGAGACACCACTGGCTTTGATAGGAGGGTAAGGATGGAAGGGAAGAGGCAGAAAGAGCCACTTCACACAACCACCTCAGGGTCAGCATTGGAGAGAAGACAGATGGAAAAGAAGCTCTGGGAATGAACCATGTGAGAGACACATGGCGGTCTCCGGATTTGGTAGACAGAGAGAAAGAACAAAGTACAAAGAAAATAACTGAAGCTAAGAGAGAGGAGGAAGTACTTTAAAAGGTATCCCAAATGGAAACAGAGACCTTTTCCTCAGAGATGAAAAGAATCATAGCATCAGAGTTAAATTTATTCAGTTTCTCTAAGATATAGGAGACCAAATATTTGCTAATGAACAGTTGGAGCAGTGACAGTGAACTTAAGAAGAAGGACAAAGCTTCTAGGAGAAAGCTAACGAATGTGTATATTTTCTACATGTAATTACTTTTTGCCATTTGTTTGATTTCTTACTCTCTTCTCCAGATATGTTATTTTCATTAACTATATTTATATATGTTCCTGACTTAATCTATAAGATTACAGAATTTTAAAATAACTATGCACAAGTATCATTTGACCAGAAAGCTATGTTTCAAGAAGTCTTTTGAATGGTGAATTTGAATTATTATTAAGTTTCTAAGCTCTTTCTACACATAACCTTTCGGGAAAACATCTAATAAATAAACTGAGGCACACTGAGTATTGTGTATGACCATAATCTTCAATGATCGCCTTTTCTACTTGCTCCTTTTGACAGATGAAGTCCTGTTATACTACAAGTAAATATCCCTGTCTGTGCATCCAACAATATAGTGATGATTCTCGCATCTTTATGTCTCTTGCTACATTTTGTTTTGCAAAGAACTTTATCCAGGGTACCAAATTGGCTTGTTCATCTTATAGTTCGTATGTTTCTTTTTATTTTTCTTTTTGCAAATCCATTAGTTACCTTAATGGATTCTACTTTAAACTTTAAAGTATCTGTCTTCAGTTAGTGGTTTCTATCACTTGCACTGTGTCAAATGTGTAGATAAGGAGGAGACAAACAAAGCAATGACTTATGAAGTCTTCTGCTTCATATGAGTACAAATTTGCAAAGGGTTTTCTTTTTCTTTTTCTGTTTTTTTAGGGGGGCTGGTGTAGAGCTTCATGGGCTTTTCAACTTCATTTCTCACAAGACTGCACAAGGAAGTAGGTACTCTGGCTGACACTGATTAATTTCCTATTATTCAGAAAGTGGGGAGATAAGGCAGAATAGAATCATTTCAGAATTCCTTATCAAAGTGAGCTAACTTGGTTTTATGAGTGTTAAATAGTAATATAGTTAAATGTCTTTGTTTTTTGGAAAAATAAGGAAATGTTGCTTAAGGTGCATTCTTTTCTGTGCAGAAAAGAATATGACCAGCTATCCTTTTCCTGCATGCCCTTGTTGTCTATTCCTTTTTAGTGAAATAGTAAGTATAAAAAGATAAATTTAATTATCCAAACTGACAAGCAATATCCTTCAGTGACCTCAAAAAGCACAAAGCACAATTCAATTAAAATTGTGGTCTTCGTGTCTCGAACACTTTTCTCAAGTTTTGGGGCTCCTTTCCTATTCTGGAAGGCTTGTTTTATAAAGCCTAGTAGATATAAATGAGCAAGGTCTCTAGTTTTTCAAAAAGTTTTTTATAAATGGCAAATAACTACACAGTAATCAGAGAACTTATGCTAGTTAGCTGTCTATAACTATGACAAACTACTAGAGGAAAACCATTTAAAAGGAGAAAGGATTTGTATCAGTTCACAATCACAGAGGTTTCAGTCCATAGTCAGCTGATACCACTGCTGTGGGCTCAAAGCAAGGCAAAGCATCAGCTGAAGAGTGTAGCAGAGAAAAGTTGCTCATAGCATGACAATCAGGAAGCAGAGATGGTAGAAAGGAGCCAGACTGGCAGGGACTAGGAACCAGCTATGGTCCCCCAAGGTCACCCCCTTCATGACCCACCTGGACACGCCCAGAGGTGTGCTTTGCTAATCTATGTATCTCTCAGTTGAGCCAAATTGACAATCAAGATTAATTGTCACAGGACCTATTGTATTTTATTAAAAACAAACTGTACATATTAAAATTCTATCTAAATTTTTAGTCTCTAAAATCATAATGATAAAAATTGTCTCTAAATGGCAGGTCATATTGCTCCCCAGAGTTACAAATTAAAATCATTATTTTATGCCCAGAAGTGATGACCTAGGATAGTCTGGTTGTGGTAATTTGCTTGTAAAGACTGGTCCACTTTTTTTTTTTTCAGTCCTCAATAACAAATAGCAGAGATTTAGAAATCTACCTCACTTGAGTGTGGAAAAGAATCCCTGAACTAATGGCCAAAAGCTTACATCTGGGAATCCAAACAGATGAGATTTAGTCGAACCCACTGTTTTGAGAGTCTAATTAAAAAGAGAAACATGATGAAGCAAGAAGTGAATTTATTCACTGTTTGGCTAAAATTGAGGAGACAGCCAGTCTACAAATCTGTCCTCCCTGGATCAACCAGTTTTAGGAGTACATAGGAATATATCGTGTATAGCAACAAAAGTACGAAATAATCAGTATGCATAATATATTATTCAGAGTTCCTATGGCTGAAACACAATACCCAATACTCAAAACTTAAAGAAGATGTTTAATTTAGCTCATGGTTTCAGGAGATGCAGTTCATGGGCCAGAAGTCTCCAAAACAGAAGCCTCATGGCAGAAGAGTATAGTGGAGCAAAGCTACTTTTTTTGTGGAGGCCAAATTCAGAGCAAGATAACAGTGCCAAAGAGGAAGAGGTGAGGACCAAATATATTAGCCAAGGTCATGCTCCCACGACCCACCTGGACACACTCGGAAGTCTGCTTTACTAATCCCCTTACATGGCTCCCAAGACAATCAAGTTGACACAATTAAACTTAACTACCACACCTAGTTTATACACATGTATAAACGTGGTTATAAAGCCAATGTCATGGGTCCATTTAGGCTAGGTTGGGAATTTTCTTTTTCAAGCATGAGGTAGAGCAGAGAAGAAAAAGTAACAGGTTAGAATAACAATATCTGGGTGTTTCTTTAAATCTTTCAACTTCACAGGAGCTCTCTTTTAAAATGACATACAAATTTATTAATATGCACCGGAGGAATACAAAATATGAAATTCAAAGGACAGGCCAGATGGTTGAAGTGTAAGTATCCACTCCACAGGAGAGAGGCAAATGGAGTGAAAAAGGAAGGGCCACGTGAAAGTTTGGAGGGGCAAATGAGTTTTAGAAACAGATGACCCCAAAGAATAGACAAATGTCCTAGAATGCCTAGGACATTTCTCTCAGCTCTAGGGGAGGAGCAGCCAAAGGATAACAGGAAGTGCAAAACTTCCCTCCCAATAAAAGTTGTCTTATTATATAGATAATCTCTGTAGTAATCAACAGGAGCTGTCCGCAGAAGAACAGATAAGAAATTTGTCTTGGTGTGGTGTCGACTTTTAGTCTCCTTTCTCTTCTGGTGGTTAATCTTTCTATTACTTGATGCACTTCATAGGGATAAGGCTTAATATAATTGTACATCTTTTAAAGAAGTTTCCTCAGTTCAACAAGGGAACTTCAGAAAGAGCATTCATTTCCGTGGGTTTGGAGAAAGGGAGGGTGTCAAGGTCAGAAAGCCCTAGGTTTTGAGGCAGCTCCTAAGACCTTTTAATTTCCTTTCACTCAAAAGTGCTTAACATGTCAAATCACTGAACCTTTTCAGAGTATTGTATTCTAAGTCTCAACAGTACACATACACACATGTGTACACATGAACATGTATGCACACACACGCATACTTCTTTTCTATCTCTGCTGGATGTAAGGTTAGTTCAGTTGAGTCAAAGACTTGTTCTGTTTGCCTCTAACGTTAATACCTACTATAGTGTACAGCAAATACAAATTTGTAAACAATAGGTGGTCATTAAATATTTGTTGTGTGTGGCACCTCATGGGGTCCAAGGAGATCCCCCTAAAGAAGAGATGGAGCCCTCAACTCAACTAGGGAGTTTCTTGAGTTTCGCCACAGAAAACCATTTCGGGATGTGTCAGAGGCATAAGCCAATTTATTAGACAAAGTAAGAAAGTAAAAGAGAATGCAAAGGCACTTCAGCTTGAGGTGAAGGCACAGTCTGATGGAGATTAGACCGGCCCATTAACAAAGGAAGTAGTATAAAGTGTGTAAAGTAGATGAAATGGCCTACAGCCTGCTTGATCATTTTCTTGGTTCTGGTTTCAGAGATAGTGCTGGAGCCGGGCATGGTTTTGCATGCCTGTAATCACAGCACTCAGGAAGCTGAGGCAGAAGGTTCTGTGTGAGTTCCAGGCCAACATGAACCAGACCAGCCAAGACCCTGTGTTAGGGGGTGGAATAGAGATCTCTGGAGTTCTTGCAGCCTAAAGGGTTAATCCAGTTTTTAGGAGATAAATGTTTAAGGCTGGGGTAGTCTCTATTTTGGGAGGTTCTGCTGGAATCCAAGGTTACCACACCTCTAGAGCAATCCCTGGGGACCTGTAGATGCTCACTGATAGTCCAATGTCCCTGAGAACCCTTTATCTTGATGCCCCAATCTGGAAGGTAGATGAGATAGGTTATTTAAATTTAGGCTAATCAACCTTATATTGTCAGGTCTAGACAGAATTTCCCTACATGATTAAGATGCCTATAAGTGGAGCAAGAATCTGACCAAAGTTTTAAGGTACTAAAGGAGACAGATGCAAAATGAAGATCAAACTTTGTTCTGCTTTTAGTTATGCATTTGGGCATTTGTAGGCCCAAGGAAAGGTTTTTTTTGTTTTGTTTTGTTTTTTGTCAAAGTAGGTTTTAAGTCCCTCAATGCCTCAGAAGGAAACCCAAATGGGTAACAGATTAATGCTAACAGGTTAAGGACCCAGTAGTTTATTTGTCTCTGCCCCTATGGTGGTCTCTGTCTAAGATGGATAGATGGTTATTTCCTTTAGGTTACATCACTTGGCATCTCTCGCCAGTGCCTTCTCTCAGCATCAATATCTCATCCTACCTCTAATTTTAATTTTTGTATCTTTGCCATTTTTCAAAGGCAGAAAATTCTTACTAGTCTTATCTGATGCAGCTTGATAAATCACGTTATCAAAAGCAATAGTGGAAGGAAATTTTTTTTCTTCATGCAGGAAATCTAAGGCCTTCTTTAGGGATGTCAACTAATCATGGGAAACAGTCAGAAGGGAAAACTGCTTGAAATGTATTTTTTAAAGACTTTGACATTTGCTTTTCCAGACTACAATGTTAAGTTGCAACTTTAAAGAAGAGAGAGAAAAACTTATTTTTCTCCTTCTGAGTTCTTGCTAAGAATGGATCCCTGAAATAAAATAAAAACTAACAAGAGAATAACAGAGGCTTATGAACATGTGTATCCCATGTATACATGAACAAGACCCAGAAAAATCGATAGATCTCCAAGAGGTATTTTGAAGTTGCTATCTTCAGCAGGAGTAAGGTATTAGGGGGCCTTGTTATGGGCAAGTGATTAGGGAAAGCACAGTAAATAAGGTAAGTTTTGTTAGGCAGCTTTAACACTGTCTCCTCCATTGGTGAAAGTTGCTAGAGAATTGGAGTCCTCCTCATTTTCTTGATGCAGGTAGGGACACCCTTACAAACAGAGGTTACCTTTACAGACGCAAACTCCCCTTACAAGCAGGCGCTCTCTGCTGTTTTTAGAGCTTCTCCTGTGGCTGCTGTCTCTCAAAGTAAACCATATGCCAAAGAGACAAATTTAGAGGTGGTATATTCCAGTCTCCTACACAACCTTTAATGAAACACTTTTAAAGCAGATGTCTTTCTCTGGCTCTCAGCAAATTTACCCCTACGTGCTGTTACTCTTGGTGGCATCGTGTGCTGAACTACACGAGATGCTGCCATCCACTCACCTTATTCAACAGGGTCAAATATCAAGCAGGCATTCCTGGGACCAAGCATTCTCAGTGTAATGTGCACCCAAATAGGTGAGCAACAGGAGCTCCTGCTCGGGGTACAGCAAGCCTGTGTTTGAATCCATTCATGTCTACATTTATTAATTGAAAGACTGTGGCCAAGTGACTTAACCCATTTAAACCTTCATAGTTTTATCCTTTGTAAATGACTGAGATTCTTGGGCTGAGGATGTAGCTCAGTGATGGAGTGCTTGCCTCAAATATGTGAGGCCCTGGGGTTAGTCTCTAGTAAAACACACACACACACACACACACACACACACTCAATGGAGTTCTCGTAATACAACATTGAGAGAGTAACAAGAATATCCCAGTCAAGGAGATAATTTGTGATATGGGGATCTGAAAAAGGATGCCTGGTCAGACTGAAAAGAATTCCTATAAGCCAATAATTTTAAAAGCTGATGACAGGTTTTGTTTGTTTGTTTTGTACCAGGACTTGAATTCAGGACCTTGTGCTTGCCAAGTAGGCACTTATGCCACTGAGCTATATCCTCGGCCCCCAGTTTCTTAAAAATAGGAAAAAGTTTGAACACTTCACCAAGGAAAATAAATAGCAGAGTACAATGGTGCATGCCTCTAAGCCAAGTATTCGAGAGGCTGAGGCAAGAGCATTGCCCTAAGTTCGAGGCCAGCCTTGCTACATAGTGAGTTTAAGGCCACCCTAAACTACATAGCGAGATCCTGTCTCAAAAAATAAACAAACCGTAAACATATGACTGAAATCCAAAGGACTGATGACATTAATACTGTCATTTCCTGGGTCCAAGGAAGTCCCCCAAAGCAGACATGGAGGCCTCAGCTCACCTCACTCGTGGTTGTAGGTTTAGTCATTTTCATCATGAAAAAAGAATTTTCAAAACACATTAACTGAGCAACATAAAGAGATTTATCAGACAAAATTGGAAAAGTACACACTCAGAACAGAGTATGGGCTTTTGAGAGAGGCACCTTAGGACCTGGAGCTGGCTGTGCTGAGGTGGCCTGGGAGGCACCCTCAGGAGGGGGATTTGGATGTGTGTATACAGCTACCATCCGTCATGTTACCTACATAGCGGGATGTGTCAGGATGCAAACCCTTTACAAATCTTTAAGGCCGAGATTTGCCACCTGCTTAGTGGAGCATTTTCTGGAGTAGGGAGATCAGTAGGAGGAAGTGCAATTTCCAGGCAAGAAGCCCAGACCCAGGCTTATTCCCGGAAGGGAAAATGCCCTGAGTAACTTTTGTGTCCTGAAGCTGTAATATTTCTTACAAGTGTAGTTTTAAAATTAGAATTTTCACTGTCTTCTTTCTACCTATCTTTATTTTTTTTTTCTACCCTATCTCAATACCATCTAATAGGATACGGGATGACTGGAATTCTCATACTCTACTGGTAGGAATATACACTGGTACAAACATTTTGGAAAACTGTTTTCAGAATCTACAGAAAGTAGATACTGAATACCTTGTGGCCTGGTGACTCTACCATGCATATGTACTTAACATACATGAATATTTTTGTCTACCAAAGAACATAGAAGATTCCTAGTAACAATTATTCAAAATCAGAAAAAGAAACGCTGAAAATATTTCAAATGTTCAGCAATAGCAAAAACATAAATTATGACATAGACATACATTGGAATATATCAAGCTATGAAAAAAGACTCTATTGCATATAATAGCATGGATTCCATTGACATTATTGCACAAAAGAAGCCAAACTCAGAATGATAGTGTGTAGTTCCCTCTATATGAGGTTTAAAAACCTCTAACACGAATCTCAGTTGATAGATTTAAGAATACTATTTACCTTTTGTTGTATAGTTCTTATCTTATCAACTGACTAAGTGTTCAAATGAGCCTTTTGGTGTGGTAGATATGTGTTATGTTTACACAGAATTATTCATGTGTAAAAGTTCATAAAATTTATACACTTCACAGTATATAGATTATACCTCAATTGAAAACAATAGAAAAGTATATGTAACAACAGTTGCTACTTCATTAAAGTGTGTGAAAAATAAATGTGATGACAAGTTATGTTGGTCTCAAAGGTGATTTTAATCTTCTAGAAATTTGTCTTAAACATCCAGGCATGGTGGCACATGCCTATGATTCCAGCACTTGGGAGGCTGAGGCAGGAGGATTGCCAGGAGTTAGAAGCTAGCCTGGGCGCCAATGTGAGTTGAAGTTCAGTTTTAACTGCATAGCAAAACCCTGTCTCCGAAAGACAAAAAAAATTACCTGATTTTTTAAAAATTCCTTGCAATAAGCATGAATTTATCATATACAGTAATACGTATCTGTTACCGAACTATTGAAACCTAGTTAGCAAAACTCAGGAATTATATATTGAAGTCGAATAATAAAAACCTGGTGTAGCTCTCCAAATTCTAGTTTAGAATATGAGACCTGCATTGCAGATAGAATATTATTTTTATCGTTTTAAAAATTAGGAACTACACATGAACATGCCTTCCATCTACCAAGAGGATCAGTTTCTTAAACTGCTTCCAGAACTTCTGGCTTCTTATCTTCTGTGTTAGCACATTAGCCCTCCGAGGTACTGTTTGTGAAATACAGGGCAAAGTGTGATGAATTAGGTAGATTAATCTGAGTTAAGTTTTTGAAGTAAAGAATAAGGATGGCAAATAGTGAATACTGATTTATTTACATGGTGTGTCAACTGGATATGACAACAACCTCGAGAAGAAGGATTTTCAAGTGTGTGAAAAAATGTGAAACCTCTCAAGGAGGCTACTTGGAATAAATATATTCACTTGAATGCATAAATTATGAATTTTTGTTACAAAGGACAATTCTGATGTAGCTAAGCAAATTTTGCATCAACATCCTGTAGGGTAAAACATTAAACAAGGTGTTTGGGTAATCAAGAAATAATTAAGACAGTCAGAAGACCTGCTAATTAACATCAGTTGAGGAAATACTTGTAAATGGAATTCACATTAACTAGAAATTCCAGATGACATGCATCTTTATTAAAAGGAACAGAAGTAAACAGAACATTAATTAAATTTCCAAATACACAAAATAAGGAGGCTTTAAAAATGCCAGTAAGGGAAGAAAAATAATACAGTGGATTTTATCAAAATATCAAATCATGGAGAGGAGAAATAATACAATCAGGCTTTGAGGTTTATAAGTTTACGCTTCCTAGAGAATCCCACAATTTATTATATAAATGCATCAGCGCTTGCCTGACCTCACAATCTACTCTATTGACTAGCTAATATCAGTGTAATAACACGATTCCCTAAATATGTTAAAATCATTTACACATTTTCAAAGTCAAAAATTTCCTCAAATATTCTTAAAGATTAGGACTCTAACCTACCTAGCTGGTGTGGTAACACATGCCTATAATCTCAACTCTGGGAGGCTGGAGGTAGGAAAGTCAAAAAGTTTAAGCCCACCCTGGGCAATTTAGTGAACTGGCTGGATCTTGTCTCAAAAACATAAAAAAGATCTGGGGATGTAGCTTGGTAAGGAGGCCCTGGGTTTGATGCTCAGTACCACAAGATAGATAGAGAGAGAGAGATAGAACTAGCTTATTTGGTGAAAGACAATTAGAACAAGATTTGAGATCTTATGAAACACATCAAACGTCTCAAAATACATGAAGTGCCTATGCCTACCATGTAATTTAGAAGATCTGCAACATTCTCCACTTGTGGCACAGTTGACCGTTGTAGTCATATTTCCCGCTACCCACAGCGCAAGCTCCGTGCTCAGCCAAGACTGAGACTTACGCATCAAGAAAGCCCTGAGATTCTAAACCCCCACACCTGTGCTCACGTTCTGCTGGACCTCACTTCCCTCCCACTCCTTGTCAACCTGTCCTGTGCTTCTCTAAATCTGACCCTCAGCACCTTCAAAATGCCACTTCCTTAATGAAAATGGCCCTTTCTTCCCAAGCAGACGTCATCATCTCCTGCTCTATATTCTCACACTGCTTGCTAGTTGCTGTCATAAATTACAGAGGCTCTCAATGACTCGTTTCCCCCACTAAACTGCAACTTCTTAAAAGTCTGA
>PVJX010017961.1:0-37422 GCA_004027295.1 Dolichotis patagonum
GAGCTACATCCCTGGCCCAGAACTTTCTTCTTTTAAAAAATAAACTAGTAAACATCCTAACGAGTTCTTACCAGTCCTACTTTTAACACTTTGAATTTTTTTGAATTAATTTTTTATTTTTAAAAGTATAGTATTAAAATATTATCTGGATTACTGAGCTAAATTAACACCCATCAGATTTGATCCCCTAAGGAGTGCGTCTTACTGTCTCTCTCACAGTACCCCAGTTTAACAGATCAGCCAGTGCAGAGTCCCCTGGCAGACTGGGTGAGAGCATGCATGGGAGAAACTTGGTTCTGGAGACACCGAGTAATCCAGAGGTGTGGGGAGCAGGGCCACCCTGTCAGGGGGACCTCTGAGAGGTGGGCAAGGGCATCAGCAGGGAGCCACCACCCTGCATCAAGGAAAATGTGAGCCTTGCTAGGGCTTAGTGACATAAGCACCTGCCTGGCAAGTGCAAGGGCCTGAGTTCAATTCCCAGAAACAAACACAGCAACAACAAAGGAAGCAGCTATAAGAAGACGCATCAGTCTCTTGCTGGGATATTTGGCCTTTATTTGGAAAGAGCAAACGAGGGGATGATGGGGTCGGAGTCCTGCTTTCCAGTGACTACTCTGGGTTCAGTGAAGAGTGACCGAAGGGAAAGGAGTAGGGGCGGGGTGGTGAGTGCAGACAGTATCTGCTTACAAACCTGAACTGACACCGAAGGGGGTGGTGGTGGTGGCCTGAAGTATGGGAGAGGAGATGGGAGCGGTAAAGACACTGCAGATCTGTTCCAGCGGGAATGCGGACAGGGTTAGTGCTGGACTGCAAGCCGGTGGGCAGGAAGCAGAGGAGATGGGGGGCCTTCAGGTCTCTGGCATGGGAGGGGAGTACACGGTCCACAAGACCTATATCCTCAGAGCAGTGTGGTGCAACTGGGTTCAGCACAACAGTGCCAGGGTGGTGACCCACTGGTCATTCTTCAGTTTATGCTGCACACAGAGACCCCTTGAGGAAGGATGCTTGAGTTGCTGCCTTGCTGAGAAAGCACCTTCGTAACCCTTGGATTAAGAGACACAAATGCCAGAAATGACAGACATAGAGTTACAAAATGCACTTGGGGGCCAAATGCTTTTAAGTCTCTCCTTGAGCCATTGAGAAATTGGCAAGGGCCTTGTGGTAACAGTCAAGAGGAGCAGCCTGGTGATGATTAACTCGAACGTGTGCATTTAGCCTCTGATGACTGGAAATCCAGGTTTGGAAAGTGTTCTCGTGTGTAGAACAGTAGAGAAAATTCCCCAAAAGAAGGTCCTTCATTATCACTCGCTCGGCCCCCTTCCGTCACTGTGGCAAATATCTGAGATAATCAACTCAAAAGGAGGAAAAGGTCGTTTTGGCTCACGGTTTCCGAAATCCAATCTATGGTTCGTTGGCTCTGTTGCCGTGCGCCTTTGGTGGCATGGTATGCTGTGATGGAGCCTGTGGTGAGGTGACCTATCTGATTTATGGCAGCCAAGAAACAAAGAAATCGCAGTGAGGACAAGGTCCCCAGGTCCCCTTCAGGAGAAGCCTCTAATGACTTAACTTCTAATCACTAGGCCCACCTACCAAACATTTCAGCATTTCCCAGTAGTAATGGCGCTGGGGATCAGGTGTTTGATACGTGTGCCTTTGGGGACCTCCAGGACCCAAGCTAGAGCATCCCCATAATGCTCCCTGCAATGCTCTGGTTCTGAGTCCCTGAACCCACCGCAGACACTGTGTGCAAGTGTGCACTGGCCTCGTGTCCCTACAGGTGTACCACCCCACGGTGGAGCGCCTGCCGTTCTGCAGGTCCTGGGAATCCAAGACCATCATAGTAACTGGGGGGAAGTCTGCTGATGTGTTTCCATGATTCTGCTGAGGAGGAGGCTGAGTGCAGACAAATCAATGATGGAATGGAGGAAAAGGAATGCTATGGGAAAAATCCAGAAAAATAAGTTGAAGCGCTAAGCCCCTGCCACACGACCTCAGAAAGTGATTTTATTTGAACATTTGATCTTTACCCAAGTAAGCAAATCAGAGTGAGATCATTAGAATGGTCCTTAGTCCAATATGACTGGTGTTGCTTAAAAAGGGGGAAATCGGACTCAAAGACTGAGAGAGACAGATGAGAAGAGCACACATGAGGAGATGCAGACAGACTAGAGTTCTTTCCCTGCAAACCAAGGCATTGTAGGATGACCAGGAGCAGAGGGAAGCCGGTTAGAGGCTTCCCGCTATGGGCTTCAGTGGGGGCTCGACTTCAATCTCCTCACTCTTACGAATGTGAAAAATTAAACTTTTGTTTCTAAGCCATCCAGTTTGTGGTAATTTGCTAGAAAAGCTTGAGGGAGAAAAATACACAGAACACAGCTATTTCAAGACTCTTTTATTTCCTTAGTGCGCTATTTCCAAATCCATATTAACATGGAAACCACTACATTTTAAGGACCTGTTTTAGAAATCCAGAGGTTGTCAAGGTGTCTGGGGTGCCTGGGTGAATAGTAAGCAAAGCAAGGAGCCCCCGTGTCTGGTGGTGGCATGCACACGTGTGTCCACACCGGTGTGCTGGCCCTGGCCTCAGCCTTCACCCTGGAAGGCACACAGCAGAGCTCTGGGTCCAGCTGCGGTGCCAGCCGAGTGGACAGGAAGGTGCAGTGGACACTGACTCTTTACCAGGTCTGCATTTCTCAATGCCAGCTTTCCACAGGTCCTTCCCTTCAAGGATGAAGTCTCATTGTTTTATCCAATTCCATGCCCAAGTTGGCCAGCACCTTTGTGCTTGAGTCCTAGCCCTCATCTTGCCCTAGAAATAGGATTCTTGCATTTATCTTGCTCCTGATTTGGAGTCTCTGTTCGTGAAACTTCCCCTCCTTTGATCTCTATTCACTGAGAAACAGCCTTAAATTTCTCTATTTGTTTCCCTGTTCTTTATCTTCCTACTGTAGTTTGGAGTTGAATGTCCCCATGTGTTAAAAGATGGCATGTTTGAGAGATGATAGATCCTTCAAGATGCAGAGCCCTATGAGCTCACACATGCTCCTGCATTGACATGCTGCCTGACCACAGGGTCCAGGGAACTAGGCCAACCCCCATGGATGGGCACCTCCAAAACTGTGAGCCAAGATAAACCTTTTCTCCTTATAAGCTGATAGACTCAAGTGTTTTGTTATAGTGATAGAAAGTTGACAAACACACTGCACATGAAATAAGGAGTTTTGTAGACAGATCTTTCTTAATGCCAAGACCTACCTAGAACATCTTTCTTCTAGGGTCTCCCTTGTTCTCTTGTCTTGTGTTTGTAGTTTTTCTTGGTCTCTAGGTCCTGACTAGTCCTTTTCTAGCCATAGTCATTGTCATAGCTGGGACTACATGTGGTAGAGCCATTCTCTTCCCGCTATTAAGCCCCAAAGTTCGATGTGAATTTGCAACTGGCTCTGCCCATTCTGCAAGCTTTGCTTCTGTCTACAAAGCTCTCTTTGTCTCTCAGTTTAATCAGTCAAGACCTGGAGCTGAATACTTATCCTCAAATTTCTCCAAAGAGTCCAGGGTAAATCTTTACCAATCAGGTTTTCAGGGTTGAGCAGAACAACCATCTGGAAGCTCACCACTGCGTCTTCGGCCGCCAGTGCTCTAGCAAAATCCCTGCTTATTTGCACTGCTGAGCATTAGCATTAATTCAACACCCACAGGTCAGGTCTGTGATGACACAGCCATTCAACCATGGTTTTGCTTTCACTTGATCAAAGCACTTGAGTGCTAAGCAAATGTCATTTTTCTCCAAGAGCAATCAACCACCAAATCCCCCAGGCCTCTTTGGATGTGTCCTGTTATGGTCCATCTGGGGACAAAAGAGAGCAGAGGTAGGAAGACAAGCTTCTGTGTTGGTCAGTCTTGGCTTTCATTCTTGCTAGATGTCTAGCTCTGGACAAGCTCCTGTCTCTCCCTCTGTAAAATGGAGATGCTAAACAAAGCCTTCGTGTGTGGAGACGTGATGCAGTCATAATGAATGAAAGGACTCTTGAACCAAACGATGCATAAATTTGGTCACTACCACCTTCTCCTGGGATTTCTAAACGCTGTTTATCCTGTACCTAGTCTTTGCCCTACTGTTTTTCCCTCCTTAGGTTAACACCGGGGGTGTGGGTTGTTTTGATCTTGGTGAGTGGTAATCATACTTCTCTGTACTTTTTGAACTGATCACGTATCACCGATACTTCTGGACTCTTACCTGCATGTTCAACCCCTAAAAAACAGCTGGAATCTAATCACCTTCTACAGGTTCTACCTATGATGGCACCAGGCTTAAGACGGGCATATAGACAGAAGCCATCACACTGGCTGTCTACCCCAGAATCGGTGGGATACTGATTCCCAAGCTGCCCTTAGAAGTTACCTCATTCCTGCCTTCAGGCTGTGGAGTAATGAGGGCAATGCTGTCTTGTTTTGCACATGGACAGTTGAATCTCAGCCCAGATCACTCCCAAAGGGCAAGGGCTGCTTGAGATAATGGAATGGAAAATAGTTTATGGCTGAGAAATTCTGTGTAAGTGAAAATTAATAAAATGTGTCCCAGGGATTAGCACTACTGTGTTCCAGAGTACTGTGCAGTTCTTAGAAAATGTTTATCTCTTTCATTTTTGCTTTTGTTCATGTTTGCCCAAACAATATCTTCAAATGTGGCCT
This sequence comes from Dolichotis patagonum, assembly GCA_004027295.1. Lineage (NCBI taxonomy): Eukaryota > Metazoa > Chordata > Mammalia > Rodentia > Caviidae > Dolichotis > Dolichotis patagonum. Next base: position 4,690 of record PVJX010017961.1, read on the forward strand.
CCTGCTACCTGTACCAGCCAGATTCATTTCCAATAGGTGTAAATTGACTCAAAGATTCTACCTTTGCTACCTCTGAAAATACAATCACAAACTAGCCAAGCCTCTAAAAGAGAAGATTCCAAAAAGAGCACTTGCAGAACGCTTGAAGCTGCGGCAAGCACCTTGGTGTGTGTGTGTGTGTGTGTGTGTGTGTGTGATCAAACTGCCCAGGGATAACAGCTATCTGTCTCTGTGCTGCATATCTCTGCTATGTGGGTTTTAAATGGGTCTGTTCTTTTATCACCACCCTCACATCTATGTCTGGGACTTATACCATTAAGTACTTTCTTTCTTTTAATCCATCAAAGTAAAAGAGCTGTAGAAATTAATGGGTTTGGGGAAGAAGATCCACACCTAGAAGACTCTGTAGCACTGTGATTTGATCTTTAAACATTGAGTAAAGCGAAGAACCTGAAGCATTAGGAAACAAGGGATGAGGCTGAGATTTCACTTTCTGTTCTATGATTTAAAAGGAGCCAGGTCCAGCCCTTTAGACACTTGTATATTACAGGACCCTTTTAGAGAGGGCTACTGCACACAGGCTTATCTCTGAGAGGTCTGGGAATACATTAGATCCCTCTTCATTGGAGCCCCAATATCATGTTGTGCTGGTTAATGGTAGCTGTCAATCTATTTGGATTACGAGAGTCCTGGAGAGGTGATTAGATGATAAATCAACCTCACCAATGGGCTAATCCATTCAGGAGTTCGTAGCCAAATGGACTATTCGGGGGCGGGGCTAGTGACCGGAAGTGGGGTATTAGGGCGTGGCCTTGGTGACTGTGTCAGGCCTGTGCTCCCTTCCGCTCAGCCTCTGCCCCTCCTTTGCTTCCCAGACGCCGTGACTTGAGCAGCTTTTCTGTCCGTACCTGCTGCTCTGATTTTTCTGCACTGGAGTAGCAGACCATGGCGTGATACCTCTCCAACTGTAAACTAAAATAAACCATCTAATTTTTGGGTGTCAGGTATTTTGTCTCAGCAGTGGGCAGAACAGCTGACTCAGACACACCCTGTTATAATCCCAGTGGTATGGAAACTCCGTACCATGAAATCAGCTTTATTGGGTCTGCTATTGTTTCACGGTCACTGCGATTCCATATACCAAAGACAGAAAAGCGGTGGAGATGCGTATAAACATAAGAGGTGATCTGACAAACATAGGTGTGACCTCTTAGAATATTAAAGTACACATTTAGAGCTGGTGTGTCCCGGTGTGGTTGAGCTCCATGGGGACAGGTGACCACATAACCTGTCACCACTTAGTGGGGTAGAATTTCCAACGTGCACCAAATAGCAGATTCCCTTGAGAAACACAGACCCATGTTGGGCTAAGGCTTGTACAAAAATCAGAGGAAAGCAGGGACATTTGTCCTGGGTCACAGCGTGGAAGTCGGAACAGAGCAAGACCTTGAATCCTGACCAAGATTTTGGTAGGCACGCTCTGCCGGGAGGTCACCGGTGTGTACCAGCTGCATGTCATTTGGGGTTTCCGTTTCCATTACATTCCTGTGAATTTCATTAAGTAGTATCTTGGAGAAGGCCCTTTGGAATGGAGATTCTGTTTTCCAAAGATTTCTTTTTGTAACTTACAATTCCATGATGCCCTGCAGAAATAATGCCTCAAAAATAGGCCCAGGCTGGCTGCGCTCTGGCCTTCTCCTCCCGCCTGCCATTTGAAACGCGTGTCAGCCCAAGGACAGCTTCCTTTTGTGACCCGCAGGCTTGTTTTTGTAAAAAGTCCCTGACACAGTCATACTTCCTGTAACGATTTGGTTTAGTACGACATCCTTACTCCTAAGACGTGATCGCAGACAAAAGAATAGAGTTCACCGACAGAGAAGGAAAAAATCCTTTTCTCTGAACATTCCTCGCATCACTTTCTTGGAAGCTCTTTTCCATAATATTAGGTGCATTTGTAACAATAAGAATACTAGGAATAATAAACTAAACAGACACACATTTCCAGCACAGTCTCCAGCTGATTTTCCTTTGATTTGCTTGGGGAATAGTTACTCTATCACCAGGGGTAGGAGTTGGCCTATTTCAGAGCAGAGGCGCCCTTTCAGTGTCTTGGATGTTTTTGAAGAGTGAAATTAGATATCCCAAGAGGGCAGGAAACCACAGGTCCTAGATAAAAATTTGCCCTTGAATCAACACAGAATCACAGCTAAGGCCTGCATCGTGCGGTGTGAGTTGGTAAACAGAGAAGATGTACAGTGGACTTCCAGAGTGAATTTTCTTTGCTTTTTCCCTCTGCTACTGAGGAGGGAAACAAATCTGTGGGCCTCACTGCAAAGCTGGGGCTCCAGAGTTTGGGCCCCTGCACACTGTGAGTAGGGTAACTTGGGGTCCATGGTTGAGGGCCCCCCACCCCAGAGAAGACCTGTCCAGCCAAGCAAGATCAAAGCACATTCTTGTCTGTCTGTGAGGAGGAGCCACAGACCCGTCCCACGTCAGGCTGATGTTTACTGCTGCCCGCTGAACAAATCCAGGAAATGTGGGGTTTTTTGTTTTGTTTTGGTTTGGTTTTTTGTAGCAGATCCTTTCTCTGCCACTGGCTGTATAAATTGCATAACCTCCAGGTAAAGGAGCGTGCCTTTCTCTCTACAGAGGAGCACAGTTTGGGGTCATTTGGGGCCAATAAGTACGTAAGACCTCAGATTGAATTTGAAGATTTCCCTGATTGCCTAGGCGGTTTATAATGCAGTGAAAGAAGTCAACTACAGGACATTCAGAGGATCCATTTTAAAAAGTCTGCATGGGACACAGGACAAAAGCTCCTAAACAGGGGACATGTCATGCACGAGCAGGACCCCCAGCATCCCTCATTCCCTGGGTTACAGTCCCTGGTTTGATACAGCCTTCAGCTGCCTGTGGTGACCCCCTTGACTCTGCTACTCATGTGTCACGCATGTCCTCTGACTATCCAGCCTGTTCTTACCACTTCAGCTATCAACTCTGCTCCTCTGCCTTCTCTCTTTCCCTTATTGTGACACACTCTCGAAACCCCGACTGAAAAATAAAAATTCCCCTCATCAATGTTTTGATATCCAAATGTCCACAGCTTCTAATTTGGGTCAGTTATGTCTTAACTCATCAGATGATCTGGGTGGGCAGAATACATAACAAAGGTGAGGGAACAGTCCCCTGAGCATGAGTTAAGCAGACAGAAGTGGAGTTTTGGGGGCCACCAGGCAGGATGGGGATGGAGGGATGTGGCCAGAGCTTGATGCTTGCCTCACTCTTCTTTTTCCATGAAGTATTTAGTGGAAAGTCTTTGAGAAAAAAAAAGTTGGATTTAACCTGCCAGTGTTTCTTCAAAGGCTAGGAAAATGGGTTCTCCTGGGACTCCAGAAGAACATAATGGCAGTTTGTTGTACCGTAAGATCAAATGACCAAGTTTTCCCCTACAAAGTTCCTTTCCTCTGGGAGAAATACTTTCACATGGATCCAAGATTAACTATCTAAGCAATCCAAGATTAGCTTGTGTTTCTTACACTGTCCTGACTGCCTTCCTTACTCGGAAGATAAAGACTTCACTCAGGTTCCTTTAAAACAATAAACAAAACAACAGTAAAACCTGGGTTACTGAGAAATACTAATGCCTCATGAAGTTAAGTAATTCCTTTATCCTTTAAAATTCCAGTTAAGTTTTAGCACCACCATTTCATTGTAAACTGTAGCTCTGCAGACTTGGGCTGGTGAGTCACCTTGACGAAAGATGGAATGTAGTCTGGGACGGAGAGACGCGTGTAGCTGATCACACACATCAGTGAAACACTAAGCTTTACCTTCAAACGTAAGATTTCCCAGGAAAGGGAACCGAGTGGCCCTCACACCCATCCACGATCAAATAATCTAATACTGCATTAAAAGCGCAATGTGGAAATCAAGACATGAAATAGCAATACCTTTCATTTATTAAAAATCACATTATGGAAAGCTATGAAAAAAGAACTTCTATTGAAAACTAATTTTTCAAAGCTGTGACAAGCCAACAGAAGTCGAGGGACAATGAAAGCCATGACTTCCAGCGTGTTTATCACAGCATAAGGTCAAATTTCTGACCCTTTGACCATAATGACATGCAGACCTGAGACCCAGGTTGTACTTTACTGAGAGCCCAGTGTGAAGACTTTGTACTACTTGTTTTCATTTCTTCTTTATTTTTTCTCTTTCTTTGCTTTTCTTTGTTTTCCCTTTCTCGATGTTACATGTTTACTGATTGGGGGGGGGTACTGGGAATTGAACACAGGACCTTCTACTTGCCAGGCAGGCACTTATGCCTCTGAGCCATATTCCTGGCCCACCATGCTTACTGATGCTCTAAGTAAGGAAGGCTCATCCTAGAGCAGAAGAATCATTTCTGTCATCCTGGACTAGAATGGCCACTTTCAAAATATGTCCCAATATTTTGGTAATACTAAAATTGCAGCCTACCTACCAAAATTAAAAATTTAGTTCAAATAAAAATCAAACAAAATGGTTGTTGAAAGGTATCTAAATACTTGGTCCGCTGATTAATGGTATTTTTCACCATTAACCAGTTAGTGCAGATTTCTGGACAATTTATACTGTATTGTAATTTCTCCATCAGAGGAAAGGGCACCCATGTGTGTGGCCATTAAGCTGGACGTCAACTTGACTGACTGGACAGCCACCCAGGAGATAAGCGAAGAATACTCTGGGTGTGTCCAAGTGGGTTATGGGAGCATAGCTTTGAGTACTAGACCTTGCCCCTGGCTCCTCTCTGACACTGTTTCCCTGTTGTGCTTCCCAGGTGACACAAACTGAGCAATTCTGCACCCCAACACTTTCAGCAATGATGCTCCTAACTTGGAGCCAACTGACCATGGACTAAACCCTCTGAAGCCATAAGCCAAACCGAACCTCTTTTTCCTATAAGTGAGTGTTGGGTATTGTGTCCTAGTGTTGGGAAAGCTGACCAATACTGCATACTTCCCACCATCAACCCGAATGTAACTCGCTGTGAAGCTCCATGAAGGCATCCTTGCCTTGCTACGTGAGGCTTTTGGGTACAAGGTGCCATATTAGTTCTGTCTGTTTTACTGACATGAGATCACACAGGCTAGCTCTCCTGAAGTTTCTGTTTCCCCAAATGGAGCACAACATTTTTGAACAATCTTACCAAGAAGATCAAATATGTTGGAAATGTTTCAAAAATATTGAAGCCTTTTTGGGTCAAAAAAGATTTGTTTAGTTTTGCAACTCCTTAGTTGGTTATGTAGCATGACTTCCTTTTGATTAAAAGATTATTCTCCATCAATCCTTTGTTAGCACAGTAACATGAGAGCATTTTGCACAAAACATTTAACAGTCACATGTATCTGGAAAATGGTAAGTTTCAAACCAGACACAATTTTAGAACTACTTCTTGAATATTATAATTCTGATTTGTTGACATCCAATTAATGGCTTTGAAGATACTGCACAGTATAAAAGATTGGAGGGTTAAGTCTTTAAATCTGATAAAAATTGCATGTAAGATGAATGCACAAAAAGATTTCTGAATCTTACACTAAAGTTTTGTATACACACTGTAGATGAGCAAGATTCCTGATCTTGATTACATTCAAATTAGCACTAATGCAAATACTGTGGAAAATTAATAGTGCAACAGAAAAGCTGTAAACATGCTTGTGGTATTATTTTCCTCTCAATTACACCACAATGTACAATAAAAATAAGAAATTGTAGTAACTAAAAGGGCTAATGTCTAACTATACTAATGTCATATTTTTTTAAAGAATGGAGACTAAAGCAACCTGCCATAAAATTAACAACAGAAGAAAACTGAATAAAGACAAAAATCCTCCTTCTCATACATAGCTGGAGATAGTGTTTTAAGCCCTTACAGATTTTAGCTCCGTTATTCTTATATGTTCTTTAAAACCTATTTTATTTCTATATTTCCTGCTTAAGGGAAACACATTTACAAATGTGGTGACATCAAATATGACCCCATGTGCTGTAATCTCAGGCTATCACTTTGCCAGCAATCCAAATCCAATTTATTCCCCTTTTCTCGGAGTCCCAGCGTTCATGTTTGTGTAGAATCACATGTATTGAGCATCACTGTGGATGTCTTCACTTAACTGCAAACGGCTTCGTGGATAACTTCCACGATTACACTTGAGGACTCAGGGTGTGCATGTATATGTGTGCATGTAAATGAGTGAGTCCCCCATACGCATGTGTGCGCGCTCTGCCTGCACAATCAGGGTCACGTTTGCTTCAGTGGATACACCAATCTGTCTTGGCTTGAATAAAGTAAGCATTGGCCTGTGCGGGTTTAGCCAATCTCAGCCCGTTTATCCTCCTTCCCAAGAAAGGCCCCTCACTAGAGTAAGTTTTGCAAGAGGTAAAATGTTAGCTCTGAGACCGAACCACGCGTGATGATATTTAAATGCTGTGGGTACGCTGTTCATGCTATGAGATTATCACATTTTGTTCCTACATCAAGAGATATCTTGATTGTGAATTCCTTACCCTCAGCCCCTTGTCTTTCCCAGTGGCACCACCCAACCTTATGAAATACAGCCCCTGGGCAGATTCCCTTTGTCGCTAAGCCATTTAACTCTCGGTGGTGTTAATGGACCACTGAGCCACCGAGCACATGCTTAGCACGCTGGAGACCGCCACTGCTCCCAAGAAGCCTGGTTGGCTTTTGGGGGCGGATGATTCATTGCCAGTCCTTTGTGGGTGAGCTACTAAGGCAAGAAATGCGACAGCTGCAAGAAACATTGAGTGACAATAGTGAACCTAACACAGGGCAAGCCCGGAGGCCAGGGAGACAGGGCACCCACAGAGCAAGTTTTCCACATGGATCAGAAAGTGACTTCGAAGACTGTCCACACCAGAACTTCTCAAACTTTTATTTGCCCACAGATCACTGGGATCTTGCTAAAATATAAGTGCTGGTTCTATATCTCTACTTGGGATCTGATCATCTGTGTCACTAATAAACTACATAGTGCTGGGTAACTGATCTGTACACCGTTTCTCATAGAAAAGAGCTCGTAGGTAACAACAACAGAAATTAACGGGCATGACAGCATCGCGTTAAGAACATTTTCTCACAACTGTTAATTCCTGATTTGACCAATGTGACTCCATACAATTCGGTCTATTGAAGAAAGGTAAAAAGTAGAATGACTGTATTTCTTGAGTAGTGGTCCCTGCGCAGACAAAAAGGTAGGTTTTAAAGCAACAATACAGCTGAAAACTCGACCACATTTCAACCTTGGACCATGATGCCTTTGGTGGTTTGATTAAATAAATACTTTACACCGTAACTGAGATTCTCATTATGGAAATCCATCTCCCTTCAACAGAGCGTCGCTAAATGTCCACCCATGCAACAGGACAGCTTTGCCCTCCCTCCCAGGCTTCCACGTGCAGCTCCATTTTAGGAAACGCGAGGTCTGAGAGTTCGCGTTGGAGGACGCATTCTGCGAAAAGCCTCTCAATTGCAGTGATGCTTGTTCAGCCACCAAATCCGGGGTGGGGGATCCATGGGGCTCACCCGCGAGGCCCTGGAGGGAGTGAGTCTGTGCCCTCGTTTTCACGGGCACAGCTGCCCCTGAGTGTGCAGGGAGCACCCGGGTGGAAACCGCTGAAATCCATGCGTGACCCTGGCGTCACACGTTGCTCTGCTGTAGCAGGAGGGTCCTCAGCTCGCGCTCCCGCTGGTCCTCCTGCCTGTACTTCTCCTCCAGTTTCTGCTTCTCGGAGTCTGCGCAGTAGAAGGTGCAATCCGGGCTCTTTCGGATCTGCTCGAACTGGCTGAAATCAGCCACGTACTTTCCATTTTTGGAGAGAGAGACCACGGGCACAAACTCAAAGCCCCAGTAGATTTCCTCGGGGATGTAGGAGGTGCGGCTCTGGCAGACGGCGCTGGTGGATTCCACGGTGGCGTTGAGGAGCACCACGAGCTCGAATTCCTTCTCCTTCAGGTTCTGGGGCGTGAGGTCCCGCAGGGGGCTGGTCTCATCCAGCACGTGGTAGAAGGTCATGGGCAGAATGAGGAACGGGCTCTCGGAGGAGGAGTCCACGTGGAACTTGACCGTGGCCTGGTTCAGGAGGATGCGCTCCCCCTCCCTGGTGACGTGCGTCTGCAGCAGCTTGCCCGAGAGCTGGCACTGGATCAGGAGGCTCTTCCTCATGTTGGCCACCTGGATCACCAAGCACAGCTTCCCGTTCTGCTTGGTGATGACCGCGCAGTGACTGAATTTGATGGTCTCGGCCCTCTTTTTGGGTCTGGCAATTTTGGCCAGGAAGGTGCCGGTGATGAAGATTTCAATTAAGGTCGTGATGACCAGTTGGGCCACCAAGAGGAAAATAGCGTGAGGGCATTCCTCGGTGATGGAGCGCACGCCGTAGCCAATGGTCGTCTGGGACTCCAGGGAAAAGAGGAAGGCTCCCGTGAGAGAGTCCACTTTCATGATGCAGGGGGTGTGATTGGAAACGGCCTCGCTGGGCTCCAGATCCCCATGAATAAAGGCGATGGCGTAGTAGATCACCCCAAAAAGGAACCAGGTCATCACGAAAGTGGCGGCGAAGAGGGTGAGCTTGTATCTCCACTTCATGTCGATGACCGTGGTCCACAAGTCTTGCAGGTACAGCAAATAAATGCCGTCCACCTTGTCGATGCGCACGTTGCTGTGTCCACTCTTGGACATGACCCGGGGTCTGTGGGTCTTGAGGCCAGGCCCAGCCGTGTGTTTGGCCAGGGGAGGCCTGGTCACGCTCATGTGAATGGTGTCCATCTCCCAACTCTTGGGATCACCTAGGGAAGTGACAAAGACATATGTTCCATTACCGGCTCATGGGGTGGGACCCCAAGAAGCAGAGACAGAATGACCAAATGGTGTGAGCATGAATGTATGATCATCTCCTGGATTCTGAAGACGATGGACCCCAGGCACACTTGAAGACAGCAAAATCTATGGATGATCACATCACTTCCACAAAGATGACACAGTACTTTTAGATAACCTGCCCGTAAGTTAGATCACCTCTCAACTGCCCAAGGCAATGCAAAGACTGTGTAATCATCATTACTCTGTTTGGTGTAGGAAATAACATTCAGTACGGATGGAATGCGTCTCCTGATATTTTCCATCCGTGGGTAATGCAGAAGCCACGCAAACGAAGTGAACGAGAAGGGAGATTGGTGAAAGCAAGACTCACTGATGTGAAACCGAGGCAGGCAGCAGGGAAGAGTAAGGAGCACAGACTCTGGAAAAGATAAACCTGGCTTAAAAGTTGAGTCTGCAAGTTAGCAGTTGTGTGACCTGTGGCAAGTTGTTTAACCTCTCTGGACCTCGGCTCCTTAATCTCTAAAAGGGCGATCAGTCCTACTTCTCAGAGTTTTGTGATGATTAAATGAGATGAGGGACCTCAGTGGAGCTTTGTCCTCCAAAGATGGTGTGATGTTTCTCTGTGAGATAGCACACCGCTAGGTGTGAATCTTAGAGGATTATCAGTATTATTTATATTCAGTTATCATGGTGTCCCATTACAGAAAATTTAAATATTGTTTGGCTGAGCACAGATCCAGTACTGTGATAACTAAAATCTACTACTCAGAAGATAGTTTTTGATATAGCAAAGAAGGGGTATCAATGCATTTTTAAATCTACTATCTGCATTCTTTGTAACAATTAACCACCACCCCCATCCAATGAATAACTTAAAATCGACAGCCTCTGTTAGTGCCTGGTGACTTAATGATCAGACAAGCAATGATAATAATAATAATAATAATAATAATAATAACAATAATAATAATACTTATAGCAAGTAATTAAGCTTTTCTAAATGCTTGATCAATAATGCTGATTCTTCTTAGAAAAGTGTGACCAATGTCACATTAGGCATGACAATTAAGTATGGCACAAGAATTTCGCCACCCTCTTTATATACAAGCCACACTCCAGCAAGAGGAATTTAAAGAGCAACGGAAGAAGGAAATCAGTGCAAGCATCGATCACCATATCAGAGAGACCTACCGAGAAGCCCCCGGAGCCGGAAATGTCCTTCCTGGGTCACCAGCCAGGAGCAAGCTGGCTACGGCCCCCTCGGCATCTTATAGTACCTGGCTGCTGACTGAGCCCAATTGTCTCTGCCTTCCTTGAAAAAGATAATGTGACTGATTACAGGGTAACTTTACCGAGTTGGCATGATTATCTCCCTTCACAGAAATTTTAAGGTGTAGGAGGCCAAAGTTTCTCGGCTTTAAAAAGGAACTAATACGCTGTTGTTTATGAGTCATGCCATAATCTGTTCTGTGAAAGAGGTGTTATCTCAGTAAAAGCTTTGGAATGTAATCCCCCAGGTCCAAGCGTGGAAACTGGACCCTCCGGGGGCCAACTCCTGCTCAGGATGCAGAGGGCCCCCCAGGCACTCCGATTTTCCTGTTACCTCACGAAGGCCGCGTCATTCGATAATGCCCCCTTGTAGTGACTCCCACCTCCCCCGGGAAAGTCACTTTTTCATTTGTGTGGCAAAGAAGAGCCACCGTGATTCTGTTACAAGTTGTGGCCTATTCCACTTTTCTTGCGATCCCTCTAGAAAGAAAGCAGAGGGTATCATGGGTGAGCAGCGGCCTTGCAAATCGCACCCCGGGGCGACTCCTCAGTACAAGTAGGTGGAAAACCAGGGCGAGGAAGCTCCGGAAAGGACGGGCTATCCAACTGCCCCAGGGCACAGAGGAGCCAGTAATGTGAGCTCTGTCTAAGACCTACGCAGCTTAGGTACAAGTAGCTACATGAGCTTGCTTTTGATTTTAAAGAAACTGCTGGGGAAAGTCCACACCTCCAATCCACCAAAATAAAAGCACAAGCTTAGGTTTTGGAGTACGAGTGACCCACAAGTGTCCAGTGGGCAGCTTAGCCCTGTGCCAGCGGCTGGAAAACTTGGCCTTGTTTCTGGGAAGGTGGTGGCGCCAAGCAGCTTCTGTTTCAGCCTCTCTTTCAGTGGGGCAGGGAGCCAGGCTTGGGATGAGCTGGGTCCCACATCCTCCCGCTGAGAGGCTTGGGCCCAGGCCTGGACACCTCGAGTTGGGGACCAGGGCATAGATAATGCCTCTGACCAGCCTTTGTGCACACAGGAGGCCTCAGGCCTCTGTGCGTGTGTTGTGCATAGCATCTCATGTGGAAAAGGGCCCTGGCGGTCCATCCGGTCCATGGGCCCGCTGTCCCCTCTCCCCTCTTCCCTCCCTCTGATGCCCTCCACCCTCAGAAGGGTTTACTACCTGGGCACTCACTCCGTCGGCAAGTCAGGAGTCGCCTTCAGGACAGGTGGCAGGTCCTCGATCCCCTTCACCCACCTGGCTACCATGGGACTCTGCTAGTGCCTGAAAGACAGGGGGACATGTGTCATTCACAGGTGGCCACTCAGCGCACCCAGAGACACTGTTCCCTCAGGGTTCCCTCAGGGCTCTGGCTGTGGCATTTACCTCGCGCCGGATCAATCATCTGGCACCATGCCCAGACCCGGGCAGAAACTCAAGGGAAGTTCCAAGAGTTAAAGTGAAGCCACACCAGCACGGCCCTCACCACAGAGCCCCCCAGGGCCTGGAGGGAGCTCATTGGCAAACGGGCTGGAAAGAGAGGGTTAACCCACCCCCAACTGGGCCCAGGGAGCCCAGCAGCAGCAGCAGCAACAGCGCAAAGAGGCAGGAAGGGGAAACGCAGAGGAAGTAAACAGTGAGCGCTGTGAGGGAAGAGTCTAGAATAGTTTTACCGCCTGTGGAAATGCATTACTACTGTTGAGTCATCGCAGTCACCCTGCGTTGGAGTGGAAAAGACTGTCAGACCCATCCCATCTGACACACACCTCGCAGAGGAGCGGGCTGAGCCCGGCTGTGTGCAGGGACCGTGCTTGATCCAGGGCTGGGCACCCGCAGAAGGAAGGGACCCCGAAGGCTTTGGAAGTCAGGCTGGGGTCTCTCAGCCTGCACGGACTCCCCCCCACCCCGCCTTCCAGGCCTCTCGTGTAATCTGTTCTAAATTCAAGAGGTTCTTTGCATGCTATTTTTCTGAAATATTTCTTCATTCATCTGTCTGTTTATCTGTCTTTCTATCATCTATCTGCCTATCATCTATCATCTACTTATCTGTCTCCACATAGAACATGTATCAATAAATTATCTCTCACATACCAATCTGTTACCTAGCATCTAGATCCATCTATATTTATCATCTACTACCTTTTTGTCTTTACTGTCAGCTATTGATTACCCATCATCTATCATGGATCAAATAACCTATTTATACATGCATCATCTATCTTCCTATCATCTGTCCTACCTGTCTCTCATCTACCATCCATCTCTCGGTCTGTCTATCTATCCATCCCGCACTTTTTCATCTGGGTCATGAAGCCAGGCACATGTACACTTCATACTTATTTCCTGGTTCACTGTTTACTTACAGTCATTACTGTTTGATAGCTAGCATATTGCCAATTCTCAAATTGGCAGTCTCCAGCAGGTCAGATCCCAGCGTGGCCATGGCTTATGTGACATTCTTCCTTGCTCTGTTAAGACCCAGAATCTCCTTTGCACCCATTGATTTTGCTGTCCGCTTCATGGTGTTTATCCTTCCCTATATCCTCCATACACAGAGCCTCATTCTGCAGCATTCTGCTTTCCAGAAAGTTACTTCTTTGTCGATCTGCTTCTGTCGCACAGTTTCACGCTATTGTCTTAGCTTTTCTTCCTCTAAGTGATTCAGCAAATTCACCTGGTTTAACTCCAAGAATGTTAAGAGATAAGAACAATTTCCCAAAAGATCATCACAGGCATAATGATAAAAGGACATTCTCATCTAATTTTACCTCACTTATTCCTCTAGATAAGTAATATTTCATACAAAACATAAGCAGTTTTCTTTCGTCTCTGGAAACAGCATTCATTTCTCCAGTCTTTGTTCTGCTGTTTCAACTTGTGGGTTGGGGCTGTCATTCTCGGATTGGTGATATCTTTATTGGAGTCCTTGAAAATATTGGGGAGATCAGTGTTGCCCCTTCCCGCTTTAAAGCATTAAAAGTCACAGGGTGAGGTCACAGGGTGCTGGTGTTGTTTTTTGTTTATTTTGCATGCTTATACGATGTGGCATCTGTCCTTTGGAGATAAAGGAAACAAGCACATTTTTGAAATGGAGCCAAGCAGTAGACATATGGAAAAGGTACCTCATGACACAGAGCATGTTGGAAGAGCCACACTTCCAGGGGTGGGGACAAAACAACGGACATTGGGAAATGGAAAAGGAGTTCCCATTGCGTCATCAGGAAAGAAAAAAATTCTACCAAGAAGAGAAGTTCTTGTCAAAACAGTGGATCAAAGAAAGCAGCCGCCAGAAAGAAATGGTCCTGTAGTGGACAGAGAGCCATGGACCACGTAGAAGGAACAGATCAGTGAATAAGACACAGGAACAGAGTCCGAATAGAGCCAGTGATGGTCCAACGTGGGAAGATGCAGATAAATAAAGACAACAGGGAATAATCACATAACCAAACTTGGATAAGGAATCATAGTAACGACAGTCATCATCAAAGACAGGTTGCACGCTGCCGTGTGCCAGCCACCTGCTTCCCACGTATAAGTTTAACTAATGCTGGGAGACGGCCCCACCATCAACCCTGGGAAGGGGTCTCGGAGGCACAGAGGGGAAGAGAGGTCCCCCTGCCCCCAAGGCATGGTGCCCACTCGCCTCCACACTGAGGTTGGCGCCCGTGCCACACCCACCCCGAGAGAAGTTCTCCAGACTCAGCCGCTTCGGTGTCACTCTCGAAGCTGGCACTTCTCAGGCAGCAGGCCAGGGTGGAGCCTCAAAGTCACAGGCTTACTGTATTCCCAGGGGATCTCCCTGCTCCTGCTTGGGACACACCCAGGACCACCATGGCGAGGGGGGTGCGCAGCCTCCGCTCTTTGGAGAGGACCCTCCCTCGTCCCCTCGCCTCCCCTTGGCTCCCTGAAATAGTGGTGCTGTATGCAGACCTGGCGACATCTGCTGCTCACCTCGAGGACCATCTGACTTTCCTGTCCTTATAGATGAGCAGGGCGCATCCACACGGTGGCCCAAGGACCTGTGTGATACTCAAGCAGGAGCATACAGAGAAACTGAACAAAGCTGTAACATCCATATATAAATATGATTCCAATATGATGTGTTATAGAATATGAGTATTATATATTACAAATTTATACTGATGTACAAACAGGATGATGTTTATATTGTGTTAAATATATATTATAATACAATATAAATGATTATAACGAATGATTAGCTAAAATCTTTAATTCCTATGATGGATTTTTACCCATCATCTTTTCTAGTTAACTTGTATTTGCACAGGACTTTTTTTTCACTAAGTCTCAAAAATGTCACCTGTCACATAATGCTTTCTTAAAACAAAGACTTGGTTTAGGGATGGCTTTTCCCCCTTCCTACTTAGTACAACATGGAGACCTTCTGACACCTCAGACTTCCGCTGAGTTAAACTGGGCGAGTTTTCAATGTTCTCATCCCGGAAAAACTGCGATAGAACATAGCAAAAAAATTCTTTCTTTTCACCTGCAGAAAAAAGTGGGGAGACACTGATTCCCAAGGAGGATTTTCTCCATTGAGTCTCCAGTGACTCCACAGCCCACACTTTCACGGGGCTGGTGAAACGTGAAGGAATGAAACCCGAATCAAATGGTAACTTCATTTTTCCAGACTAAAATTAGACTTGGAAGATCTGACTTCTAAGCCCTGACAAAGCACAACTTCCTGTTTGTAAGAAAAGTTGCCTGAAAGAGGGGGACCCAGCCCATATCTCTGACGCATCAGTTTTTTTGATGATCTCTCTCTCTTTCTCTACAGACTCCAAATACCTGGATTAAATTTCACTTCAAGTATACACGAGTTTAAATATTAAGTGGGAAAAATGCTTGACAAGAATCTACTTGGGGTTCACTGAGCTCAGAAAGTTTTAATTGAAAATAAAACCAGCGATGCTTAGCCATTCCCCTCTGACCTTGTGACTGTGGTCACACGAAGACCTGCACTGCAAGGGACACTTCGGCTTTGGCCATGTGCCAGCCGCTTGCTTGCTGTTAAAGGGATCCATGATTTCCTTCAGAGTGTGCGCAGACAGTTCGGAATCCAATTCTTGACCTTGAGGATGCAGCTGAGGACAAAAATGGCTTGGCTCAAGTGATCTCAGAAAAGGACACAAGATGCCCAAAGCTGACCCTCTGCAGATTCCAAATGGTCCTCCTTTATTCATTTTCTCCTATCACTTACCTTCCTTACCTTCCTCACACTTTCTTTTCTCCTCATACACTGAGGACAAAGGATGGCAGGGAAGAATGGTGGCTTCTTGGAGGCCAAGGAATTGTCCTTTCTCTTCTAGGAGACTCATAGGGACTGGAGGGAGGCGCAAAGTGAGGTGTCGTACATTTGCAAGCTGGCTTCCTCCAGCTCAGTGATGCCCATGTTGAAGATGTGAGCTCTAAGCCGAACAAGCAGAGTTTGGGGTTGTCGGGGTGATTGTATGAGCTCTGGCTGTTCAGCGTACTTCTGCTGGATCTTTGGATACAGGCTTTTTCCTTGGCTCTGGCTCTGTGGTGGACTCTTTCCACTTCCGGTTTCAGGAGTAGCCATGTGACTTGCTCAGGCCTATGGTGTGTGAGCAGCCATGATGCAAGCTACCCCTGATCAGAGGCACTGGACTATCTTCTGGGTCGGCCATTGCTCCCAGGTAGATGTCAGATGGGGCTGTTCGCTGTCCAATCAGGTGGGATGAGGGAACATTTGGAGCCAAGTTCCAGCTGAATCACAGAACTTATAACACAACTGAGAGTGTCCCTGTCACTGTGGGTCACAATGTTCTGGGAGTTGCTTGTCAGTGAGGCGAAACCTAGTATCACTTTGGCCATGGAGGAGTCCTTACATCATGCTTTTGTGTCTCAGATTATGTTCCTCATCTCAGAGATGAATTAAAGGAAAGGCATAAAGTCCTGAAATATTCCTAAAGCAAACTGCAAATGTTGACCTATGTCAAGATACTCAACAGAGGAAGAATCCAAATCTAACAAGATTTCAGCAGGACAAAAGAATTTCCTGAACCCAGACAATGTCTTAAAATGATGCCTGATTCTCATTAAATTACCACTGACTGAGCCTTTAAATCTACCAAGATAACTTTTCAGAGAACACTATCAATGCATCATACCCACCAGTCTAATGTTTTGAGGATTTAGGGGACCCCTGGTTCACAGATCTGAGGGCTTCATGATCTTCAGTCTAGGATCATTTCTGTCTATCATTGCTAGGTCTCACTGGGTAGGTAGATAGGGGCTTGAAGGGATGGGGTGCCTTTCAAAGCAGTGATAGACATTATTTTATTGAGTCTTTCTCTTAACTTTGTGAAGAAAGAAATTTCTCTTTTTTCCCAAATGAGGAAACAAGGCTTAGAGTGATTCAGTAAGTCACACATGCTCATAAAGCTAGTACATGGAAGACTTATCAAACCAGATCCATCTGTGCTCCAGTCTGTACACCATCACCATGCAATGTGATGAGGAATATCATAAGTTTTCTGCTCATGTGATGTTTGTGTGCACTGTTGAATAACCAGCTATAACTGATTCATTTATCCTATGCCAGGCCTTCTATAAGGACTTACATATTAATTGAATGTTCACATAGTTCCTAAATAGACTCGATTATCACTCAGTGTTCTAGACAAGGCTTCTTTGATGGGTCTGTCTGAGTCACTAGCTCCTCCTGATATCTCCAATACTTGTTCTCCAGCTGCGGGGACCGTCAGAACTACCTGGAGGCCTGGACAGTCTGCAGGCTAAACTCCTAGGAGGCACTGACGCTACGACTGTGAGCCCGCACTTTGAGAGCCATGGTGTACACCATTCCCCATTTAGTGGGTTACAGAGAACGTAGAGAAGATGATCAAGAAAAGGAGCTAGGGCCAGGAAGGAGAGAAAGCCCATGAGATAACACCTACAAGTACGGGAGATGTTTGGTGGGATTTTCGGGTATCCAGGATGATTTCCTAAGGGATAGGAGTTCAGAAATACTGCCTCATTCAAAAACAAAAGCAAAAACAAAAGCAAACAATTAAAGGTTTCTGAGGGATAAGGAAGCAATCAGTTGAAAATTGCTGTGGGTTTCTTTCTTGGTTGGGATGGGGGGTTGTCCCACTGGAATGATTTCAGTATCACACTGGCCAAGAATGTTGGAGGACCTAGACAGCCTGGGGGTCCTCTCCCAGGTGTGTAAAACAGACGAAACACAATTCAAGGGGTAAAGGATCAAACAATTCTGGAAATCTTGCCTATGAACCCCCAAGTATATCACCCCCTGTAGACCTACACTGTACATTTGGTTGCTACAGATTATGGGAAATTCAATGCTGAGAAATCTGCATAAATATACAGGGCTATCTGTGCCTGATAAGCCCTTTGGAAACTGTTTGAGGAGAACCAATCTTGCCCCAAACCTTCTCTCTACATATGGGGAGAAAGAGGCGCCAAAGGCTTGAGCAATTTGTGCAAGGTTACTGATCCACTGCAGGTTACCGCTGCAAACCAGCTTCTGTGATTCTGATGCAGGCAGATGTCTATCTTCACTGCCACTGTCATGGAGCATCTCGAGATGAGCTGTCCATGCCACTGGATACCCAAGACAGGGAGGACTGGTGAGCACAGCTCCCTCCCTCCACTCAACCTTAGCATCAGGCTGGCTCGGGAAAGCTACTGAGGAATGCATGTTCTCAGGCCCTGTGCCTGAGCTACTGAACCTTCTAGAATTTGGGTGGGGTGGGGGTGGGGTGCCTGCCAAGAAATGGTGTCTTTAAACAGAACTCCATTTCCAAATTATGTGGCTAGAGTTTGCAAAGTGGCTCAGTAGACTGGAGAGTTATTACACATTGGAAAAGCGATGAGGATTCCTTTAGAGAAATAGCCCACATTTGCATTGCATGTGAGCATCTAATGATCCACTTTGCCTCTGTGGTCAAATATTTAGCCTTTTTTTTCTGTGTTTCCATTCCATTATTATTGTTTCAAATTCCATAAGTACTGAAAAAAATCATTTTCCATCCCTAAATGCGGTTTGCATAGTTCTCCCCTTGACTCCTCTATGCAATTTCTTTCTTATTTTTTTTTTCTGTTCCATAGAACACTAACCTTCCCCCAGTCAGCAGAGACAAGTTGACACAGATCCTGGGTTCCATGGGAGACTTGCTTTCCTTTTTCCATGGCAAAGGAACTGAGTACTGGAATAAGTCAGAGGTATCATTTGCAGAACATTTGTGTAAAGACAGTTTAATTTCAGGTCCTTTATTTGCGAGAGAGTTGGCCAACCCAAATAAAATGTTATACATCTGTCTGTTGTTACGAGTGACCGACTTCAGCTGAACACTATTACTTAATAATAGCTAACTTTCCTATAGAGCAAACAACGTGCGGCAGCGAAGAGCAAATGGAAATTTCCTTCGGTTTCCCACCCTGGATCGCTCTTGCTCCAACATGTGAGGAACTTGGGTAATAAGCATATTCTCCCCTTTCATCACAGCATGGCTTGGACATGCATTGTTGTGTGATGACTGGTAAAACAGGAAAATTTATGTCTGGGGGAAGAAAAAAAGTGGGGGATGGTATTGCATTAGGTTCCCAAGAGGACTGCCCCAAATGTTCTCTTCAGGGAACAGATTTCTACCACTGGCTGGTATATCTCACTCACTATTCTTGTCTAGGTTAACACCAATGCAGCCATGGAGATGGCTCAGCACAGTGCCATTTGGTTAAGGGGAAGGAAGTGCAGAGTACATGGATTGGTTTGACCATAACCCGGAATAAATCAAGCTGGAAGGCATGTTTCTGCAGACAGCCCTGGCACGGAAAGGTTTGATGTATCCAGGCACAGTCAGGGCATGCAAAGAGGAACAGGACAAGCAGGCAGCAAGGATGGGTGTTTGCTTTAACTCCTCTCCTCCTTGGATCTGGGGAGCTGCTTGGCTTTTTATGATGCACCATTCTATAATTAGCACAGCTTCAAATTGGTGTTCCCCTCCATGAATTTCTCTCACTTGGACCTTGACCAAGCAACTTTCAATCCTCAGTTGTGTATTTCTTTGCCTCACACTTACGTTTTTCATGGGGATGAAGGTACAGAAAGACAGAAAGCACCTTTTCAATATATAGGCACAGGTTTCAGGCTGGGTTACTTTCCCAGATTCATGCTGGCTACTTTTCCTTTCGTTTAAAATACATCTGGAATGGTCTGTGTCCAAGGGGAAACTGACGGTTAACGGGCCTCAGGGTTATTCACCTGCAGATGGGGTAGCATTCTTTGTGTTGATTTTTCATGCTTAGTATTATCCTAATGGGACTCTCATCCCAGACAAAGGAAATTACGACTTTTGCTTGATTTGGAACCAAGTTATTTAACCACGGGATGAGTGTCAAAAGTTTCACAATCCTGTCTCACTGTCAGTATAAACTTTGACCACATTTCTTAGATACAGAAACTGGATCTCACAGGATCCCAGGGGAACATGGCAAATCCCAAAATTCTTGCATTATGCTCAGCTTACTTTAAGGACTAGTAATATTTCTGAGGTATCTGCTTTTTCAAGGCTGAAAACAGACTCTTGTGATCTACCAGTGATAGTAAGACATTTTCAAATTCCAAAATGCCTGCATTCAATCCAAGTTTAGACCTTTGATATCTCACTTATCTCCATCAGCAAACAGGGTAGGAGAGCACATGCCATCTGCACTTAATTAGCTGGAGGGTGACTGGCCCAATTTTGGTGGCATTACGAGTTGCCAGGTATGATACAAGATGCTCGGTTGAATTTGCATTTTAGATGGACAGCAAATGATTTTTAGTATAAGTGTGCCACAGGCAATATTTGATACATGCTTATACTAAAACTCATTGTTTATCTGAAATACAGAGATATAGATGAACTTTCTGTATATATATATGTGTGTGTGTGTGTGTGTGTGTGTGTGTGTGTGCGTGTGTGCGTGCACTGTATGTAGAGACATACATAATAGCACAATGATCCTATATTTTTGCTTGCTAAATCTAGCATCCCTAGGAAGAATACATTTATGCTCAAGTGTAACTCAGAAGGCCAAAAAAAAAAAGTAAAGACAAGATTTTAATATAGAGACAATAGCACTTCAAGAACAACACTCCAGGTTTCCCCATTACTAGGAATTCTGAAAACAAATACAAAATGTCATGAGAGGCAGGCCAGCCTCATCCCTGTGCAGATTACCAGTGAAGCCAGTAAAGCCAGTGTGCCAATCTGATTTGAACACTTTAGTTCAGGGGTTTCTTAGCCATTTTTTTTTGCTATTGTCCCTTTTGGTGGAATAGTAAGACATATGACTAACTTCTTGGACCAATGTTTAAATAGACAAAAATAAACTACTTAAGATTAAAGAATGCACCAGTAATATTGAAAGGCATTCTTTGTAATATTGAAAAAAATGTTTCTTTTCCCATTATTGCATAAATACTGTCATTTTGAAGTATGGTGAGCAGGAATGTTCTTCCAAGATCTCTGAAAAGACGACAATGGGATGTTGAAATATCTGTGATTGTACTATGGCAAAGTCACAGTAGTGACTTACATAACCGTGGTTTATCGCACACATTCAGGGCAAGACAATGTACATTTTAATTGCCCTTCCTCCAACGTCACAGGTCCTCCTGAGTTCCAGGCAGAAGCTCTTCAGGAACCCTGGACCCAGGTTTATCCTCAGCTGTGAATTCTAGATGCAGTCAGCTGATCATGCCAGGGACACCAGATCAATCCACTGAAGGCTTCTGGGTGATTTTCCTCAAAGACAGTTAGGCATCACAAATTCTGTTTCTTTCATAAAAATCGCGTGCGCATGGAGCAATCAGAATCACGGTTAGTCCCCTCCAGCAGGGCATCCTGCACTAAGTGCACTTAGGCATGCACTAAGGTGGGTGGCTAACATCGCACCGGAGCTCACAAATTTGGCACAACACCATAGGGGGCTTTCCACTCCCTACTCCAGAGGCAGCGGGACCCTTGGCTCTTACCTGGGCACAAAGGAGGACAGAACAGAAAACAGCTGAGATACACACATCACTCTCGGTCCTCATAGCCTTAGTGTAGACTTTCTCAGCATTACGGAGCCGGATCTTTACAGTTAATCCACTACACAGGCGAGCACTACTTTATATGCCCATGGTTTGTTTCATCACAACTCTGACTGGAAAAAAGAGCGCTGACTCATCGATGGAGTACTGATTCAGACAATCCTCCCCTTCATAAATCCTCCAGTGGCTTTCCCTGCTGACAAGACAAATCCCGAGCACCTTCGAGAAGCACGGCAGCTCTTGGAAGTCCTGGCTCTTGCTCCCTTTTTAGATTTGTCTCCTGCACAGAGCCCGGTACATACGGGCCTCTTCCGGACCAGCCAATTGCCACCATATGCTTACAATCGATGAAATGTATAAAACACAACTTCCCCCCAAAGAAAGCGTATCCACCCCAGGGGAACAGCAGAGGGTTGTATTCAGATTATTTAAAATTCTCAGACATTTACATGATCCTTCACCCACTAAATGGACGATGTTTCTAAATCTATTATTCACAAACATTAGGAAGGTGAGAAGGCATCGCAAGACTTGTTCATTTGGGAGCTAAGAATTTATCGAGCACCTACAGTGTGCTGTGTGAGGGGCTGGGATTTTCCAGCCAGCAGGATCTGCTTGTTCCCAGTTCTCAGACAGCTTTCAATAGCTATAAATCTTGAGCCAAGTGATTCTACAAGAAGAACGAAAAAGTCTAGGGTAGGACCCAGGACATGGGCATATGGTAAAGCCAAGTGACAGGAGGTGTCAGGGACACACACACTCTCAAAATCCTAGGTGGCATGGAGCGTGGCACCTTCCAGGCAATGCAGAGAGTGAGATGATGAAGGGCAAGCAGAGGATGGAGCCTGGGAACCTGGACTTCATCCTAGCAGAATGCAGAGAGTCTCAGGGTTTTATTCAAGGGAGAGACAGGATTGGACTTGCTTTGGAAGGCGATCATTTCTGACAACGCGTCGAATGGACTGGACGTGGTGCTCAGAGATGCTGGGAGTCTGTTTAATTGGTGCTTTCAGTGACCCTAGCTGAAATTACTGATGTTCGGATAGGAGCCTGAGGCCGCCAGGAGCCCTGAGTGGTGCCTCCTGGGTAGATTCACCGGGCGGGAACCACTAACAAGCGGCTGTGGGGGACAAGGGGAGGGAGCCAGGTCTGAAAGACAACTGCTGGCTTCCTGGCATGGAAAGGAGGTGGGGTCAGGTTGGAGGAGGAAACTTACTGACCAGAGGCTGCTGCATCTCTTAAATCATGTATGTGTTATTAGACACACAGGTTCTTAGAAGGTTCTCGTGTGATGGCCACATGGAGCTTGATTTTATGCAGAATCCTGATGCAGAAGGAGGACCCTGCAGGGAGGCGGAGGGGGAAATCCCTGGTCCAGGTTTGTGGGTGTGCACTCTGGACTGCCAGGGAGACCCTGAACAGACGTGAGACCTGCAATTTGTGCTAATCGAACTGATGTCCCCTAGAGCCGGTGGCACAAGGAGGGCACCCTCAGCATTTACATCCGCAAAGGGAATCTGACCCATGGCAGTGGCTACGTCGCCCCACACGTGAGGAATCCCAGCCTCAGCCCTGGGCAGTCTTGGCATCAGGAAGCCCAGGTCTCTGACAGGTGAGACCAAGGAAGAGCTTAGTGTCCAAGGAACACGAAAGCACCCGTGACCTACTTTCCACCTCCCAAGGATCCCTATGCACAAGTCTGCAGACATGAACAGCTCCATGCGTGGCGTCTGGTAGAGTCATTTGGCATGGCTTTGTTGGGGAGAGCAATTTGACAATGTGTACCCAAAGTTTTAAAGTATTTATGCGTAGCCTTAGACCCAATAAATGCTTAAGAACTAGTAAGAAATGTGCAACAGAATTGCCTACAAGGGAGCACTCTGTCTCAGTTAGAGTATTAAACCATACAGAGCAACGCAGATCACCAATAAAATTTATAAAATATTTATAAGCTGCACTATTATGGAGTATTTAAAAATTAAGGCAAAAGATACCTTTTTCAAGGCAACTGCAGTGCTGAATAGACAGTGTAATCCTTCTCTGTTTTTCTTTCCAGGTAAGATTAAAATGAAAGCCCCTAAAACGCCAGCAGCAGTTATCTCTTCAAAAGAAAACAAAATTAGAGAGAGTTTTCAACTAGACTTTCCATTTTTATGCAGTTAATCTGAAAATTCAATTTCCCAGCACAGAGCATTCCCCAGCATTCCACGGCTGACTGTAAATGGGAGGCACTTACACTGCTCCGCTGAGAAACTTTCCACACACCACCGTGGCCAGATCTAGGAAGGCCTCCACTCCCAGAGACATTTCCATTATGCAAATCTGGGAACTTGCTTCCGGTTAGTGGTCAGGTCTATGACCCCATGCTAAAGAGGCTTCCCTTAATTGGCTGGGGAGTTTGCACTTTGACTACTGTATGACAGATTCTTGCCCACAGCTTCAGCTGCTCCATTCCCTGTTCCTTTCTGCCCTGTGCCTCCTGGCAAACTCCTACTCATCCCTCAAGGCCCAGCTGAAATGTCACCTCTGCTTCCTGTTAAGAGTTCATCTTGACCCTCTTTCTGCCTTTTACATGTTTTCTATACCTCATGACAGCGTATTGTACTGTTGTAACGTACTGTATAGGACTCCCCTTTCCCTCTAAAAGACCAGTTTGAAGGGGTGTGTGTTTAATTTCTCTTTTAACTCCTAGTGCTCAGCCCAAGACTTGGCAAATAATATCAACTATTATTGAAGGAGGAACAGAATGGCGCCAAAGGGGACTTGCAGCCCTCTGGATTTAGTGACCACAGCTTATTTAAAGATAATATATGCAGTGTTCTGGGTCAGAGCGAAAGCTGCTCCACCGCTGGGCACTTCGGAGACACTGCTGGGCACAGCTGGTCACACTCACCGCCGATTCGAATGGCCACAGAAGAAATGAAGATTTGGACTTCCGAATTTGATCCGTAGCTTACAGATTATTCTGCTGTATCTTGAAGAAATAATTAGGTCCATGTTTCTCAAATGCCCAAAACAAAATCCATGAGCCTACACATACTGAATTGAGCCCAGTGAATTAACTTTCAGGTGTGTTTCATGTTCCATTTGGTTTTAAGAATACTGAGTGCAATGACTCGATTCTAAACATGCCCCCGGTCTCCTGTGTTCAGAGGCAGGGCTTTAGGAACAGAGAGCTGGACTGGAGCATGGGGTTCTGTGATTCTCAGGGGTTAATACACTGAGGAGTTCATGGCCCAGTGGGCTGCTAGAAGATGAGGCTCTGGGAAGAAGTGGGTCCCTGGGCGCATGGCCAGAAGTGTGTGTTCTTGTCCCCTCACTTCCTGGCTGCCACATACCCAGCAGCTCTCCTCCACCGGGCCCTTCCTCCGTGCCATCTCTGCCTTGAAGCCAGCCCACCATGGACTGAACCTTCTTCAGTCCTGAGTACAGCAGGAATCCAGATGGGCTCGATACCAAAATAATCGGATTATTCAAATCTAGCTCCTACTTGGTCCTTTGAAAGGTGTATACTTTACATTAAAATGTGCACAGCACATTAATGCAAGACAAAAGTTTATACACCCATGCGTGTGCACCTCAACATTTTCCTCTGTGTTTGGGGGGAGGAGGTGGTTGTAGATTGCAAATCCACAGTTTAGAGCAATGATTATGACACTGCAGTATACATCCACATTCTCTGGGGGCCCTTTACAAATGCAGGGTCACATTGAAGTCTAAGAATCTGCATCTCTAACAAGTCTCCCATAGACACAGAGGCCACAGCGCTTGCCCTGCAGTGGCCACAGGCCGTCATCTGGACTGCCCAGCACAGAAGCCAGGCAAGGGGCCCAGTGGCTGTGCAAGGCGGGAGGGCATTTAGGCTGATTTCCCTTCCTGGGCCCTGCAGAGAAGGAGGCCCCAGGCAGCTTCCTGGAAAGATGGCTTTGCCTATGGGAGAAAGTTCACGGTCTCAACTGACTTCACTGGGGGAAAAAACATGGTTTATAACTCACCATGCAGTATTACGAAATGGTCCTGTAGTCAGCAATTCTTTTCCAAGGTTTGGCTTTTATCTGGAAACTTTCTTTCTGGGAGACATAGATGGAAACCAAGGTCCTGACCACTCCTGGAGCTGACATTTAGCCAGAAGAGTGCTAAGTCCTGGGTCCCTTCCACGGTGACTACAGACAGATACCACCATACATCAGCACCCCGATGACATCTTGATGTTAGGAAGGTTATAGGGGCTCCTCATCCAAAACAAGATGACCATCACACACACACACACGCACACACACACACACACGCACACACACTCCCTGAATCAAATGAACCCATTTCCATAGCCTGCCTGACAGTACATGTTTGTGTGCCCTGTACCGAAAGACTTCTGTCTAACCTGAACTTTGTATCTCTGCTTCTCCGAGCCAGCTTGTACCATGCAGGGGTGATTTCCAGTAGGTTTTAAACTATCTTTGAGTAATCTATCAAAAATAGCTACTGTGCTCTGAGCAAGGCAAAGGCAGGTCTTTGGTGACGCTCCAGGCAAAGGTGACGCTCCAGGCAAAGGTGACGCTGTGTTCTCACCGCCTTATTGACCAGACCTGGCACCACACGACGTATGCTTTTTCCTCAAAGTCGAAATGATCATGAGAAAGAAAGGCTTTGAGCTGATTCAGAACTCTGAGGATGATACAACTGAAGACGACCATGGGAAAAGACTCCCAGAGCTGCTTCACAAAGCTGGGATGCCGGTGGTCAAGGTGAGGGGGAGGATTCGGGGCGGGGCCAGTGTGGTGATGTGTCTTTTACTGTAATAGAGGCTTAAAAATGATGAAACGTTCACTGTGTTTGTTGATCACACCTGGTGTATTTTGAACTTCACACTTCAAAATAACTCTGGGGAGAAGCTGGTCAAAACAATGGAATTATGTCAGTGGAAGCCGAGGTGGGCTGGAGTCTGCCGAAGTGGCATAAACCATGGTCTGGCTGGCTGGAGGCCAATCCCGAGCCTGCGCCTTGGAGCGCAAACACCTGTTTTCACTTTATAAGCGCCGGCCGGGCCCAGAGGCTAGCAAGGCTCTGCGCACTTCAAATGGTGCGATGGTGAAAGACCGGAAGCAAAGGAAAGCAGCCCCAGACCTCACACAGAATGTTTCACTGGAGGAGGGAGGAGCCCAGCAGAGGAGTGCATGCTGTCTCGGTCCCCTACAGTGTACACAGCTGGCCTCAATCCTGCGGAGTCAGGGTGAGCCCCCACCTGCCCCGCTCCTGTGGCCTGCACTCCTGTGAGCAGCCCTGCAGTGGCCCTCGTCGGCCTCCCTTCCCTGCATGATCTGCGGCCACAGAGTTTTTGGTTTTATCTCCCACGTCACTTCTGCTTCTGCCCACATCACCACCTTTTCAAGGATCCTGGGCACAGTCACGAGGTCCGCTCTTGCACCCCATCCCAGCATCTTGCTGGCCACGCCCAGGCCTCTTCCTGGCCTCAGCCCTCCTGTCTGTAAGACTAACCTCTCTGATACACAAACACAAACTTCCAAAACGGAGAGCTCGCTCCTGATGGCCAGTAGACGTCACAGCGCCTAACTCTGGTCCATCCCTGCATCAAATCTACCTGGGCCTCATTCCTCATATGACAGTCTGAACTCCTGACCTGCTGTCCTGGCGTAGACCCTGGTCACTACATTGGTCGCATCGCTGGATGTCCCCCCACACACATACTGTCCATGGTCCAGGAAGGACCAGCTGCTTTTTCATCTCCGCACTCCCAGGCTGCCTCGCCCCTGCCGCTTCTCCTCTGCCTGCCCTGCCTGGGAAACCCATCCTCAAATCAGTAGGCACCTGCCCAGCTGACCCTCCCACTGTAGAGTCATTGAAGGTCCCTCTTCCTTTTTACCCCAGAGAGTGTGATGTCCCTGTCCTCCCACAGTGACCCAGTGCTCCAGGCTCTATGTATATGTCCACTCCTGCACAGCAAGTCCTCAAAGGGCAGCCATTGGGCCTGTCCACTGCTGTCACCCATTGCGCTGTCTCTCATTGAGCATTCCCTGGCAATGGTGGGCACTCCAAAAATGTTTTCTTAACTCCATCAATAAGTTAGTGTGGAAATCCATGAACAGAGTCACTGTCCACTCATAAATAATGAATGAAAGTCAAGCACATGGCCCAGGACATGTGCATGGTGCCGGTGTCTTTTTCACTACATGTGGCCTTTTCTAAATTGCTTTTGTGAACTGATTCATATTTGCACATTGTTCAGTCTCCAGGGGAGATGAGTTTGCACAGTGCTGAAATCCTCAGTGAAGAAGCACTTCTTTTCATCTCTTCTGACTCAGACGCCTGGAAGCTGAGCTAACCCTTGTGCTGTGACTCACCAGTGTCCTGGACATGCAGTGGTGGCTTTTCTCCCTGAGATGGTTTACTCTGTAGAGAACATTTAATCACATCTCTAGCTCCCCGAAGGATGAGCAATTTCCAGTGGAGAAGTGCAGTTACTGTCATACACACATCAGCTCATCCTTCGTTTAGTTCACACGCCCCCACACCAAACCACATACACAAGACTAGCCTGGAAATTACTTCAGCATTGTCACCTGCACTTACTTGGTGCTTGTTTGCACAGTTTAGTCAATAACATCTTTAGGAGACCCAAAGGTAACTGGAGAACCATGACAAGGTCAAGGGGGAGGAGGCAATGATCTCAGGTCTGTTGGGTGGGCAGTTCTTTCTGCCATCACATCAACATGTTTCATCTCTAGCACCTTTAGTTTGCTTACCATAACTAAAGAGGCTGAGGGTTACGTTGAATGAACCATTTCTACCTTCTCAGTTATGAGAAACAGGACTGAGTCTCTAGTATGCTAATCCCATTACCATATTAAGTAAACTACAACACAGGTGGTTTGGGCTGTGCCACTCACAGGCTGCAGGGAGGAGATCAAGAAGCCAGCCTCATCCTGTGAGTCGGTGCCACGCGCAGGCCACAGGGAGCAGGACTAGATGTCAGCCCCGCCCCCCTACCTGGGAGACAAGAAGAGCCAAGATCCCCTCCCCCTGAGCGGCTGGCTGATCTGGAGAAACACAAGCTGAGATGATGTAAAATACAACTTAATGCTTGTAGTGTTTAGTGTTTCACCGACTTTGTAGGCTTAAAGCTGGTAATGTGATCATCTATTTGACAATAACAATACGCAGTATAGCATCTATGGGGATCTCCTTCTGAAGGTGGTAGCCATTGTTAACTCCCTATTGTCTTGTTTTAAAGTCCTGCATCATTTTCATTGGCTTGTTTGGTTTGGTTTATTCTGTTTTGTCTTGCTTGATTTTATTATATCTGATGGCATGGGCAGCCTTTGCAAAGTTAACAAGATATATTATGGTAGCCATTTTGGATTTACTATAATCTTGTTTTGAAATCCTGTGTTGCATTCATTGTTTTGTCTTTATTGGTTCTGTTCTATTCTGTTTGCTTTTCCTATGTCTGAAGTTGTGGACAGCTATTCTGAAGACAAAAAGAGGCATTATATAGTAGCTATTGTTGATTTCCTAGTATCTTATTTGGAAACCTTGTATCACTTATACTGTTGTTGTTTTGATTTGCTTTATTCTGTTTTATTTTGCTTGGTTTTATTCTCTTTAAAATAAAAAAAAACAGGTGGTTTAATGGAAATTGTAAAACTCATGCACTGCTTAGGACTGAAAATTATGATATAAACCTTTGAACTCCAGCGAGATCCACTCTCTCCCAGCTCAAGCTCTAAACTACAGTGCTATTTCCTTAAGCTGTCATGATTCTCGACTTGCAATCACCAACATATCATTCACTGGCTCATCCCTTCATTCATTCAGCAAACATTTAACACTGTATTCTTTACTGTATTCTTTGAAATATATAAAAGTGGGTGAATCCTGGTTCACGCTCAGTATACCATCTGAGAGTGGAGGTGACATAATATTTTATACCCAGCAAGATAGACTCCTTTATACCTAAACAATATCCCACGGGCCCATGGATACATCTCTACTTCTGCCGTAAAACTTTATACTCGCAGGATCATGTGTTTTTCTCTCTACAAGACTATACCCTTGGGCTTAGAGACCCTGGCTCCGGCTTTTCTCTGCACTGTCCATTTGTAACAGTTTCCTAGTGCATAGGAATGAATATGATGTATGCAAATGTACTGAGGTTTTCCAGAAGGACCCATTTCTACAAACTCGAAGAATCAAGGAAATCTTTATGCCTCTCCTTAGGAAGAAGAAATGGAAGGAAAAATGATTGCTGACAAGGAAAATTTCCCAGGCAAAAGCATGGGCAGGCAAAACGTGTTTGGAAGATGCTTCTCTGGTTTGGTTATAGCATTTGCCAATCATGAGTGCCTCAGGGCTTTGGAGGTGTCTGAGAATACCCTGGGGAGATTTAAAGTGCACTGCTGTCTTGGCTCTGGTGTGAGCCGATCAAACCGGAAGCTCTCAGAAGAAAGCATAGGAGTAGGAGTCTGAGCGCCCCTAATTTTTAAAAGCTCCTCACTTGCTTCTAATGTGTGTCCATGGTTGAGAGTCACTGGGAAACCTCAAGAAAATCTATAATCAGGCCAGATGGGGAGCTGCACTATTAATGAGTTTTGTAAGTGGAGGTCAGACTGAGAACTTTAGTTTTTCACTGAACAGAAAGAATCCAGGCTCCTCTAGGAAGTCAGATTGAAAGGAAGGAGAGTAGCCACGGTGAGACTGCTTATTAGGGGGCTGGTGAATTTGACTGAGCAGTACATGAGCTAGGTAGATTGTCGTCTTGGTCAACACCAGGTAAAATTCATGCATCTTTCAAATGCCAGGAGGTGGTGGGTGAGCAGGAGCTGAAGCGGGGTTTTGCTCTGTGATTGAAGGGGATATCTTGGGGGAACACAGCGGGCAGCTTGGGGGATCCACTCTGAAAGCTGAGGTTGTTTTGAGATGTCCATGTCTAGGAGGCACACTGGAAACTTCAGAATCGCTGAACAGAGGAGTAAAGTTTGACCAAGGTGATCTTCAAAAAAGAAAAATACCCAGAGAAGACAGAAATGGAGGGGAAAGCCTTGGAGATGGCTTATTCTGAAGACAGGCACAGAGGATTTTCCAGCAAACCCTGGAGGAAGAGCAGCCAGAGGTTGACGAGCTAAATGAGTCTGTCAGAGTGGACAGCTAAAATGCCAAGATTTCAAGAAAGAGGGTGTGAGCAGCAGGTCACAGATTTGAGGGAGGACCAGGAGGTGCCGATGTCCTCAGAGAGGTAAGTTTCTGAAAGGAGATGACTTGTTTCACTAAGACAGGGAAAGGACAAAGGTCACACCCATTGATGTGTGTTTATTCATCCCCTGCCACGCCTGCCCCGTTGCAGCTCTGGGAGATGCAGCAGAACCGATGAGGTGTAATTCCAGGTGTGGGGACAGGGAAGAAAGATAAGCAAATTACAGTTCTAATGCAGAGGGGTAGAGGCTGATGTTGGAGATGGTGCCATCTCAGGAAAGGGCCTGAGTTTGGTACTTTACCATAGGAGGACCCCACCGAAGGCCCATGCAGCTGGCAACCACAGAAGAAGAGAGGATTCAGCCAGCAGAAGGGCTCTGTGGGGTCGCACCTACCACGCTCTGCAGGCTTACAGCACCCTGAGGGCACTGACCGCCTGCCGAAGTGTGCGTGGCCCGAGCAGAGGACCAGCGAGGCCTCTGTGGTAAGAGGTTACGGAGCATGGGATAACAGACACCACATTAGAGACATAAACATGTGAAAGCCACAGAATGTAAATGCTCGGGGTCAGAGCACACTCGTCAGCTCGCAGAATCCACAGGCCATTGAGGGCATTAAGAAGTCTACTGACTCTGCTATCTAGCCTCAGAAGAGCTGTAATTTAGTGGCCCTACCTATCAATTACTCCTGTTTTCCTCATCTGTAAAATGAGAGGTTTGGACGAAATGACCTCAAAGTCCTCCTCCAGCCCAGTCCACGGTAAATGCAGAACACACACGTGAACTTCTGAAAGTCGATTTACTTGTCTAACATTTATATTGCATGTGTAATAGTCGACGTTCAAAACTGCAGTGGCTGGGCTGCGTAGCCCTAATAGGGTAGTACGCACACATCTCCCGCTTCAGGGAGCAATTCTGGTTTTAAAATAAATTGCACCTGGAAAGTACACAACCTGAATTCTGGTGGGGGAAATCTCCAGCCACGGGGGTAATTTCCTAGGATAATGCATAGATCATTGGTATGACATTAGGACTGACCAACTAGAAAATTATTAGAGATGATTACATCCCAGTATTTTCAAGCTCGGAAAATTACTTTCTAAGTATTGGGAGGAAAATGAGCTTTTCATCACCTGGGGATACAAAATAAAGCTAGACAGATGTAAAACATTTCCCAGAGCTGAGATGAACTTGGAGAAATATATTCAGGACATCTTTTCTCACCCTCAAAAATTGAGAATGAGAGTTAAGCAGGACTTGGGTTAGATCCTAAAAAAACCTGAAATGCAAAATTTAATCAATTGGAAGCTAGCTACTGGCTAGCTACTGTTGTTTACTAAAATTTTACCACTTCATTGGTAATGTGACTTTCACACGTAATGAGAATATTGAAAGAAACAAACCTCAGTATATGTGCCTTTTCTGACAGCTCCCTTGGTTACACATTTCATTAAAATCAGGGTCTGGAAGGTTCAAAACCCAACAGTAACTAAAGATAATTTATTTGTAAATTTTATTGGAAATGAGTAGCTAACAGCTTTGTAAAAAGCACGGTTGGTACTTTTCTCTTGAAATAAGTTTTTGGTATAACCAACTCTAAGTTAGCCCCATACCCAGAACTGTGCATGGTGATGGAAGGCAATTGAAACAGGTAAGCTGTGCAGATGAACTGCATGCAGAAAATCAGATTTCCTCTTTACAGGGAAGGGTGCAAGAGCAAATCAGCCGCCTTATGGACGATGTTACTATTTGTCATGGTTTATGTCTGTGGCCCCCAGGCCTCATGTATTTGCATTGTGCATTTGTGATTGGTTCATTGTCTAGTGCTTGGATTGGTGGTGTCAGTGCTACACCCTCCTAGGGGTGGAGCCAGGATGTGATGTAATGGCAGGAAGAAAGGGTATCTCTCTTGCCAGTTTCCGCTTGCTGTTTGCAGCCGCCATAAACTGTGGCCCCGCCATGCCACCCTGCCTTGGAGCCAACTGAGTATGGACTAAAACCTCCAAAAACTGTAAGAAATAAACCTTTCCTTTCCCAACTTTGGGCATCAGGTATTTTGTCTCAGCGACGAGTGAAAAGTAACTAAGACACTATTGTAGTTTCACTTGGGGTATGGCAGAGTAGTGCTCAGTCACTTTAAAGCACTGTGAGTTTTAAAAGAAGAAGTTTTCTTCAAATCAGTAAAAATCTATGCCAGTAGAAGTAAAAAAAAAAAAAAAAGGTGAAAAGTGGGGAAAACCATTTCTGAGATCATGATGGGTTACTCTGGTTGGAGCCTCCGGAAACCTCCTTTGAGGGTTGGGGGT
>PVJX010017962.1:0-37383 GCA_004027295.1 Dolichotis patagonum
TGTGTGTGTGTGTGTGTGTGTGTTTCCAATACTCTACCAACTACTAATTTTGAGACATTGAGAAATATCACAGAATAAAATGTTCTAGTCCTGTTTCACAACAGGGAAAATTAAAGTTCTGAACTAAACTTAAGAATTCTGTTAGGAATATTGAACTATTAACCAAAGGAGATATATTTATCAGTTACCTTTTCATTGAAAGACACTGTCTTTAACCACAGAACAAAAAGAACCTTGTAAAACTCTGTAGGAGTAACATTTGACAAAAGCTGTCTACTTAGGTGCTTAACTTTTATGCCTTCTCTCCTTTTAAATTTCTAGAATGTAGGCAAAAAGAATACAGGTTGACTCAGATGGTTGTAAAATTAAATAGTTCAAAAGATAAGGGTAAAAATCAATGATCTGTTCCTCCTTCTGATAGAAAATAGTCTGTGTTTCACTAAAGCACAGACAGCTGCCATCTATCCCTAATGGGAACCGGAGGGACTCCACCTTTGAAACAACACATCCAGGTAGGTAGACAAAGTAAATCTTGAGGAGACAGTATAGTGAGAGACAATTAACTACACAAAGTATCACATGAATTATCCACCGAGTTATTTGACAAAATGTGATGAAATTTTAAGGAATATATTCCTCAAACTCTTAGTAGTACTGGTAGACAATAACATTGTATGTTTGAGGGAAAATAACAATTCTATGTTCTAATAAATATGGTTGTGCCACCTCTTAGCTGTTTGAAAATATCAAATAATCTTTCTGAAACTCAGTTTTATTTTAGATAATAAAAATACCTGCCTTGCCATTGCTATCGGGCTTTCTAGGGATTGAGAAAATGTTTATGAAAGTACTTTGTAAACTACAAAGAGCTACACCTGTGCAAATTATCGTGACTTAAAATATAATACATCCAATGTCCACAAAAAATAATCTCTACTAATGTATTCACAAACTACTCTATTTCTTTGTATATGATCTTAAGTTTTAAATGCCTCAGATGCCATATTGAATTGTCCTTACTGAGTATGGGTTCACCAACCACGTTTATGAACCTTACACATTACTGGGAAAATTTAAACAATTCACATTGACCCTCAGTGCACATGAGCATAATAATGGTGAGCATCATAAATTTTAAAAAATTGTAGGATGAACAAAAGACATAATTTGTTTCATATTTGCAGCATTTGCTCACTTTGAAAGACTGAATTGGGTTTCCAAGAGCCCCGTTTATTTGTCAGAGGAAGATTAAATTTTAAATCCATGTTACAGCTAAATTATTAGGTAATTGGTGCTTTTACAAAATTTTTCCTAGACCTTGAAGATCAGCTGCAAGTCAATTTCCCTGTATTTAAATGCTCAGAAATAATACAACAACATAATAAAAACTTGACTTTTCACATTTAATTATTTTGCATAGTAATTACAAGATTATTGCATTTGTTTTAATGCTTAGAATTTCTAAAGAAAAGAAGAACATGAATAGTTAGAACCGAGACATGTGCTGGTAAATCTGCAGGAATAGTGAGATGCTCCATTCCCAGTGGTTCTCTGGTTTCAGCACTCTACCTTTGTACAAGTTATGACACATGGATGATCTGTAACAGCAGAAATTTTAACAATTATTTATTATAAGAAGTTTTGCACAAGCATTTCTCTGTTCCTTTTTCCAGGCATCAGATCAGAGCCAAATTTAGGCTGAAACAGGTAGTTAGAAATCTCTCACAGAAAGATGTCTACAAACCTGTTAATGACAATTTCTATCTACCTAATAAATTTGATATCAGATCCACGACATTAAATTTATAACACCTGGTTCTGTTGATAACTTCTTTTGTTATTAAACTTTTCAATCTTTTACTAACATATTTCCAATTAGTTACTTTCTGATAGACCCTTTAAGAAAACGTTACAGTGAAATAAACATTTTAATTTGGGAGATGATTCCCTATTCTCTTGTTTTATTTAAATACTTGAAGTCAAGATTTCATAATCTGAGTATTGTATTAGCTACATTGTACTCTACTATCTGAACTGAGAAAATATAGCTGTTGAGTCAACCTACAGGTGTAACCCTGTTCTTTTCACTCTGATTTGTGTAACAGCTGAGTCTTTTAGTTCAACTCCACAAGCTCAATGTAAGCTTCTGTGGAGTCCACTCGTGCTGGAGGCCATTACCTAATTGGCGACCCTTTCAACAAGATCTATCAATTTCCAGACAAGTTCTTCACAGGTGAAGTGAAGTGAAGACATGTCACTATTAACAGGGAGACTCAGGCAAATATCACTGAGGTTACGATCAAAAGATAAAGAAATATGCACACTGTTTTCTCTGATGTTATTCTCTGGCAGGCTAGAGGAGACAGGAGCAGTACAAGTGATTTCAAAGGATTTCTTAGGTTGGATTTTGCTGCTTTGATTACTGCTATTGGTAGCAGTGGTAGTGACCACTGTGAAACCAGTAGCATCTTACTCAGTCCAATGTTAGTTCATGGAAGATTTTGAAATGTATTTATTCAGAAAAGATTAATGGGATGTTTCAGTGAGCCAGACTCTGTGCTGAGATTCCTACCTGTTACATAACATAGGGAATACCACTGTACCTCTAAGCCACAGCCACCCCAAAATCTGATGACTAACTGGTCAGCGCCACATGTAAAACTAAGTTCATTGAAGTACTGTACCCCTGCTACAGATCAAGAGGTGACTCATGTAATGAGTAATATCTACAGGCTGGCAGAGTATATTGTCCCATTATATCTTTATTCTAACTCACAGTCTCATGATGATTATGTGAATTTACATGTGGATAAAATTATGTATCACTAACTTAACTTGATAATTGTGTTTCCAAGTGGCATTTTTAAACAGCATTAGTAAGTGATGGATGGTACAATTATCTGAATATTAGACAGTCAGTAATTATAGGTTGCCAAAGTAAATGTGAGACTTGAAAGTAAATGTACCCTACTTTTGGAATCGATGTGCTATTGTATCAAAATATGACCAATAATTAAAAGCAAAATACAAGCTCTGAATAACATTAAAGAGAATGAAAGCTGTAAGAACTGACAAGAGGAAAAGTAAGGGTAGGCTAGGATTTTCAAATCTTTCAGAGCAGAGAGAGTAAACATTTGGCTTCAAAGAAAAAAATAGATGTAAAATAGAGAAAGAAATTGGTATCTGTAACTTTTGCTTTCAAAATTCCAAGTCAATACTAGAAGGATCAACTTACTCTAGACAGAACATCTAAAATCTAGAATGACTTATAAGGGAAAATGAGGTGATATGTATTAAATTTGTGAAGCCCTCTAACAGTAAACTGAGTCTTACTACTTCGTATGCAAACAACCAGTCATTCCTTACTATAGAAATGTATGTGTGCATCCAAAGATTCAAAAATGTTGCAACTGACAAATATCATTAAGTGCTACTCATTATATTTAAAATGTACATGCCCTGATAAGTATTACACATGATCTCCACCTCCATGGACATTTTCAATACAATTCGAAAAGTTAACAATAAAATAGTCAAATATGATGATCACTAAAAATGTATATAAGTAATAGAAAAGAAATTAGCAGTTTTCTTTTTTATACAGCTTTGATATTTTCCTTTATTCTTTTTCATTTTTTGAGAAAATAAAATTTTATGACAAATAATGAGAGAGTAACAATAGTTAACACACTATGTATCATTACCTTCAAAGTAGTTACTCAGGAGTAGAAGACATAAACCAAAAAGATTCTTACAGAAAAGAAAATACTACAAAACTTTCCTTTCAACTATCTAAGATTATCTAGTAGTATAAATAGAAAAAAATTAACATACATATTGAAATACTTTTGAAATAATGAAATATACAATTAGTTGAAATTTCTGAAGTTTTTCTTATTTACCATTTATCTCTCTCCTATTTTGCCTTTCATGTGTATATTCATACATATTTTCTGTTTCTTATATAAAAGAACTCATATAATATGTGGTCTTGTGTATCTGACCTCCATCGTGTATAAATATCACATTTTGTTATACATTTATCAGTGATCAAAAGAATATACTGTGTAAGAAGGAAGGACAGTACTTAATAAGATAAGGTAGGACAACTTGGAGGCAAATATTTAGCCAAAACCTAATGGATAACAAGATAATTTTGAAAAGAGAAGGCAGCACATGCAGAAAATCTAAATGGGATGTTGTGCAAAGGTCCTTGAGATCTTTATTTTTGTGAAAACCCTGAAATCACAGACCTTGTACTGTTTGCCAAGGAGACATGGGGGCAGTATAGTTGAAATGGGAGAATAGTAGAACCTCTGAGGAGCTAAGATTGGCCAGGGTCCTATTAGAGCTACCGTAGACGTGACCCTATAACCTCATATACTCATTGGTGGGGCTTTTGAGAAGTGTATGGGTCATTGATATGAGACACTGGATTATGGGTTTGTCCTAACTGGATCAGTGCATTGATTAATTTAACATAGTTGTAGGTAATAGAATTACTGAAGAGAGAATCCTCACCTTGGGTGGGAGTGGTACCAACCAACAGGATTCTAGCCTGTGTCAAATAAAAGGAAAAGTAAAAGGAAAGTTGCATTTTCCTATAAGTCACGCCATGGACTGTTTCTCCTCTGCCATGCTACCCTGCCTTGAAGCCAGCTGAACTAAAACCTCTACAAACTGAGCCAAAACATACCTTTTTCCTTTGACTTGTGGATGTCAGTTATTTTGTTCCAGCAACAAGAAAGCAACTAAGACAAGGCCATTAGATTCAATAATTGAAGGATATATATTGTGTAAAAATAAAAGTGTCAGTATCAGATGGATATTACAAAAAGTTTATTCCAATAGAAAGAAAGCAGTAAGGGGCATAATGCAACTCAGAAATCACCAAAATTATTTAAGTGAAAGAAGATAAGACCTGGAACTAATGTATACATGTGACAGTGAACCGTTTCAAAATTTTATATTGAAGGAAAACCAACAGGACTGAGGGATTCAACGTGAGAGATAAGAAAGAGGAAAGAACAAAATGTTGAACAAACACTCTTGACATTCTCAGGTGAATAATGTTTATGAAGAATTAAATTTTGGAAGAAAAAGCAGGAGACAACTTTTCATCATTGTTATTGTCTGGTTGTGTGCCTTATGAAATTCACATATTGAAAATTAATCCACAGGGATATGCTCTTAAGAGATGGATATTTTAAGGGGTGATTAAGTCATGAGGCTGCCCTCATGACTGAGTTTAAGACTGTTGCACAAAAGGCCACAGGGAGCTTGTTTGACCATCTTTGTCCTTCTTTCATGTAAGGACACATGGGAAGAACCAGCTATAAGACTTGGGTCTTCAAAAGATACCAAATATGCTGGTTCCTTGATCATGGAATTCCCAACCTCCAAAACTGTGTGCAAACAATTTCTTACTTTGTAAATTCTCCAGTCTGAGTCATTTGGTTATAGAACCCCAAATGCACAGACACATTACTGTTAAGTCTCACCCAACAGACACAGAACATAGTAAGACCTGTTCTAAGCTCAACAGAGAAATTTGTGTCTGAGAAATATAACTGGAGCTTTTTGGTATATAGATAGTAATAACATTCTGGGAACTAAATTATATCTCCTAGGTATAGAGGTGAAACAGAAAATAAAAGACTTGAAAAAAACACAGAAAAAAATGTTACGTTAAATATATGTACTGTGAAAAATGGAAGTAGCTAATAGCCATGCCAAACATGAGATGGCTATATAAATAGGAAAACTAAAAGAATATGGTATCTTAAAACTAAGAAAGAAAGTGTTAGAATTGAGAACGTGGTCAATCAAACAAATGTTGCTCAGAGATTAAATATGATAAAGATGAAGAATCAGATTAATGCACACCTATAATCCCAGCACTTGGGAAGCTGAGGCAAGAGGATCGCTGTGAGTGCCTAAATTACAAAGTGAGCTCAAGGTCAGCCTGAACTGCATAGGGAGATCCTGTCTGAAAAAGACCAAAAAGAAGAAAAAAAGAAAAGAAAAGAAAGAAAAAGAAAAAAAGATTTGGCAGTGTGAATTTTCATGATTATTTTGACAACAATTTTACTAGAATTATGGGAATAGATAGCAAATTTAGATATATTGACAAATGTAGTAAATAGATACATTTAAGATGTGTAGATAACTTTATGATTGGAAAGTTTATTTGCATTTAAGAGCAAGGAACTGGAGAGGTAGCCTTTAGAGTTTAATATTTATTTAATTTTTCAAGGTAATGGATCTGAGAGATTGTTTTCTGATGGAAATTATCTGGCAGATATGATAAGGCTAATATAAAAAGATAGAGTGAGTAATGTGAGTGCCTGAAGTCCTTGGGAAGGGTATGTGAAATTCATGAAGCGTTGGTCTTTTACTGGAAGAGGGCAGAACAGTAAGAGGTGACCTGCATTAAGAGTTGGTTCTACACATTTGGTGGCAGCAGATAGGGAAATTGACTAGAAGCTTCTATTTTTTTTCCAGTAAATGATTAATTTAAAGAATAAAGTAAATGAGGAAAGAAATATAAGACAAAGAAATCTCTCAGTTAGAAATTTTGTCTTGGGTTGTGAATTTTCCAGATTAAACAACAACTTGAAGAAATGTCAGAGTGGTCTAGAGTTTGGCTATTGCTGGTATTATTCAAACGGCTAAAAAACAGGAATGTTGAAGAATCTTAGGTTGTCTTCACTTACCTCCAGAATTACAAGATGGCTATTCTAGCATTATATCTTTTGTCCAAAGTCAGAAAAAATGACACAATAAAAGGAAAAACAAAGTGTTTCTTTTTGGAAAATAAAGCTTGCCCAGAAATGTCCAGATTTCCACATGTGTAATGTTAGTCATATAATCACACAGTCACTAAGAGGAGGACAACAGATGCAAATATGAGAGCCTGACAAACCATCTGGTAGGCTTTAGCAAAGTCATGGAGTTGTTCCCGCTGTGGGATGGGGAAAAGAACATTACACAGGTAATTAGCAGTGGCTGCTAATTGAAACAGTCATTTAAGAGAGTAACAGAATTCACTAGCAAATCTCACAAGGATTCCTAGAGATTTTCTAGGTATAGGATGATCAATTTCAAGTGAAGTAGTGGACTGTTGAAGTAATTTCCAGGCAGACTTCATCCAGCTGCTGGGGTTCGTGCACAGAGAAGGTGAATGGTTGAGTTCATCCATGATGGGTGCTTTACATGGGGCTGAGAAAGAATTAATATTGTATGTCTTAAGAGAATGTTAGAATAATGAAGCATAGACTCAGAAATGGAAGTTAAGAAATGAAAGTAATTATAATGATGAACTTTAAAACATAAGCTAGGGAGAAGGGAGGAAAAGGCCTACAGAATAAAAAAGTTTGTAAGATCATAGGATTAGGCATCAGAATATTTTCAGCAAAGGGTTGTAGAGAGGCTTAAGGAAGAAGTTGATAGAAAGAAGATTGTGGCCAAAGAGTGCAATGTTTGTACTTGATATTTGAAAGCTGGAATTGAGAATACGGAAAGGGTGACTAAAATTAAGTTAAGAAAATGACAATGAGCAAGGAAGTCATGAATCTGGACACCAGGATTTAGGATGATTATAAACTAGAATTTCAAGGCCAGTAGAGAAAATGATAGTTGTCAGGTTGAAATAAAAGCTGTAAACTGGAATTTGTGGTCTTCAAGGAGTATTAGTGAATCTCTATAAGTTTTAAGATTGAAAGCATTGAGTAAAATATAGGAGAATACATCCAAAAGGCAGCAGTCTCAATGGCACACAATTTTGCAAGAAAGAAGAGAAGAATGATTTCAAAATAGCAACAGAGAATTGTGAACACATATCTTCCATCTCATAGCTGTAAGGCGAGATGTACACATACGACCTCCACGGGAGATGGAGGCCACTTCCTCAGAGGACTGCCCAGTGTCTTTTGAAGCCAGGTTGTTGTGGTAGGTACTACTCATTACTTTCCCCAGGTTTATAGTGAAAAGAAGGAAGTGCCCATTTGAAAGTTGAAGTTGGAACAAAAGAAAGCAAGGGACATTGAAAGGATTAGCATTTGAAAGGATTAGCGCTTAAAAGCATGTATATGCCGTGCATCAAGACAGTAAGAGAGGTGCTCTGAGGGCGACACAGCTGTCCACAATACCCTACCCTTCACTGGCTCGTGGGTTTGAAAGGGTAAATATAGGTTCTTTTGAAAGTCTTTGCTTTAGAAATAAAAAAGAGCCCCTGTTCCAGCAGGGTCTAAGAAATTTGCTCCTTTAGGCTAGCCATACCAGGAGTCAGAGCCATTACAATCAGGAGCCAAGGGGCCCTGGCTACTTCTTGAGCTAGCAGCAGGCCTTGGCATTATCCATGTCATGCTGGTTTTCTAGACGTGATCAATGCAGTTAGGGGTCTTGAAGGCTTCAACCTAGACTTCAGGATCCCTGAGAGATGAGGCAGTTTGTCACTGAAAGGGTAGTGTGTGAAGCTATGAGAATGAAGTCAAAGATACGATGATGCACTCAGAAAGCTGGAGAAGCCAGAACCCTGGAACATTTGAGGAAAAGCACAGGCAGTGACCAAAGCCACCCAAAGGGAGAAGCCATGAGGGCTGCGACTAACAGTGCTGTAAGAATGGAGCCATCCGAGCTCTTTGGAATTCACGTCTTGCAACAACTTGTCTTGTGTGCTGGACAGAAAGGTACAGTTTTTAACATTTACCCTGATGAAGTCTTCCTTTTGTCATTTCTCCCATTTTGTAATGCAAATGTTTACCCAGTGACGTTGTATATCAGCTATTTTACATTCTTTTTATTTTACAGGAGCTCACACATAAGTCTGCTTTCAGTGTCAATGGAATCTTTGGACTCTGACATTTTATCAGTGCTAGAACTGCTAAAACTTTAGCAACACTTAGAGGTGGCCTAAATGTCTTTTGCATAAAGGGATGGATATGAGCCTTTTGGGGAGTAGAAGTGAAATGTTATGGTTTAAATCTTAGGTTTCACCCAAAAGCCTTAGAAGTACTTAGAAGGTGACTGGAACATAGGAGCCCTATACTTGACTTCCTGTCTTGAGGTGGGACTTGTTAGAGGTGTGATACTGGGAGAAAGTCTTAGAAAGATATCTCTCCCTCTCCCTCTCCACACTTTACTACCTGCTATAATGTGACCAGCTTTTTTCTGCCTAGATCCTTCCACCTCTGCCTCATAGACAACCAACTGTGGACCAAAATTTCTAAAAACTCAAATAAATAACTCCTCCTTTAAGTTGTGGTTTCAGTGACCAAGAAAGTATCTAAGACACAGATTTTGAATTTCCTCTCAATACAACAGAAAGTTTTGAAGTGAGAAGTAAAATGGCTGAAATCAGGAGATTCCGCAAACATCGAAAACAGTAAGAAGACAGTGGTAGTTATCGAAAGGAGACATGTCAGTAGTTTTAGGACCATGATTTATAATGCAGTCTTGACTTCAAGTGAAGAGTGCTCAGATTTTGAATCTTTTTGGAATGCACAACTAACAGTTTACCAGTAGACTTGTTGTGGATGTAAGAAAAAGACGAAGCATGACTCCAAGGCTTTTCATCTTAGCAGTGAAAAGAATGAAATGTCACCGTGTGCAGACACAAAAGCTTGACCATGGAAACCACGCCATTTTCATTGCACCTGCTACCTGGGATGTCCATTAGACATCCAAATGTGAGCAATTTATTTTTCTTTTACTTGTTTCATTAATTTATTAAGGTTCTGCTAGAATTTGGTACCATTAAACGATCACAAAAGCCACATGGTTTAAAGAAACCTTAATGCTGAACTTAAGACATTTCTTTTGTAAAAGATTCACAGATATGTCAGCATATCTTGCAGTTTCCTTCAGAACTACTGTACCATGACAGTGGGAAAACAACTAGAAACAACACATAAACAAAACAGTGTGGCTGTGTCCCAATAAAACTTTATTTACAAACACAGGCACAGCTCAGATGTAAACTACAGTCAGTGTTTGCTGAGTTCTGCTTTAGTTGAAGTGTAAAAGAAAAAGTGTAAACCCCAAACTAATTTATAAAATCAAATCTTCTCTGACTATAGATGTATTGCCTTTGTTGTATTAAAAACTTTAAATTACTTTAAGAGATACAGAAATATGGCATTACATAAATTTAAATAATAAAGTGATACACTTATGTATATTATTTGTTATTCTTTCTGAATCCATTAATTACAGGATTAAAAAAACTCAGTTTGGCCTTGGGTTTTTAGAGATTTTGAAAAGTGATAAGTTCATTGGACTGAATCTATGAATTATGTCATCAGTATGTCATTAATCTATGAATGAGTTCGAGTCTTAGTGTACTTTTAGCAGGCAGGGCCTGATCATAAAAGATACATCATTTGGGGCATGACCTGGAAAGGTTTATTCTTTTCCCTGTGTCCTCTATTCTTTTTCTCTCATTTCCTAGCCACCATGGATTGAGCAGCTTTCCTTTGCCATGAAGCTCTATCATGTCATTTCTTCCTTAAAGCCAATCAGACCATAGCTTTCATGGATTAAACCCTCTAAAGCCTTAAATCAAAACAAACCTCTCCACCTTTAAACTGCAAGTATCTTGTTTTCCCTCTCTTTTTTTTGCCACTAATAAGAAAGTAACTAATACAATAATTTATACATAAAAGTTATGGGTCTCAATGATTTCTTTAAGCTAGAAATATAGTCAAGGTTTAAGAATTTGTTGTTTTTATCCAGTCTGTTAGCCAACTTTCAGTAAGTATTTTGAGAATCGATAATATCTACTACCACTAGATTTCATTATAATTGTGAATTAATTATAAAAATATAGGCTAGGGATTTAGCTCAGCGGCATAAGCGCCTGCCTGGCAAGCCTGAGGTCATGAGTTCAATCCCTGGTACCAAATAAATAAATAAATAAAGTAAGTGTAGCATAATTGATGTTCAAATATGTTAAGTATCTTAAAGCTGGGTGGTAAAGCAACACTCCCATGCAACTTTTTTAAATGAAAGGGAGGAGAGTGGCAGTTTGGTTCAGTGGCTTCTCCTTTGTCCCCACAGCTAACAAATGATACAACTAAAATTAGAACTCTTGAATCTCACCCAAGTACTCTATTCACATCACCAAAATGGCCTGGTTTCCTGGTGCTGGAACAGAATTGTACAATTATTAATTACGTGCTTGCCTAGAAAAAAACCACTGTGTTAACCTCAAACTGCCATTTCCTTATTAGGTCATAAACAGAAGAGACAATAGAAAGAGTAATGATTTTCTTTTTCTCTCAAATGTGTAATTTCATCCAGAGGTGGACGTGCCATGAAATAAACGAAGCTTATATTTTCAAGTCTCTCTTATGTGTTTACTCGTCCATACATTTTGTAAAAACTTTGTAAAATTTTATGAAAATTTATCTAAATACACAAATATAAATCTCTGATACAAGGTTTCAAAAGTGTATAAACTTGGAATTCCATAATACTCAGATATACTCCCATGTGTACACAATCCTATGAACATTTCATTCTAATTACAAAGAAAAAAAATGGTCTTCAACAAAACCTACTCTTCACTCTTTATCAAATGTTTAAGAGAATGTCATGCCTAATACATTTCATGATGTTTTTAGGAATAAAGAATTCAACTCATTATAATCACTATGATAGTTAATCTTGATTTTCCATTTGATTGGATTGAGAGACACCTAAAGGATTAGTACAGGGCGATTTTGAGTGTATCTGGGTGGATGATGGGGCCCAACGTCTAGTTGCTGAACCATTCCTCTCTGACACTTTCCAACCTGCTCTGTTTCCTAGCTGCTCTTCTTCCTTTGCCAGTCTCTCCCACCATTATTTCTTACCCTCAGAACCAGACAACCATGGACTGAAACTGTGAACCAAGGTAAACCTTTCTTCCCTTCATGGGTATATGTTGCTAGATTGTCTCAGCAACAAAGAAGTGACTAACAACCATTGTTCACTCTTGTCTTGAAGTTCTCCCATATATCCGAGGAGCTGTCTTGTTCCTTGACTTCATGCCACTCTCTGCTCAAACAACTATTTCAGGAATAGTCCCCCATAAACACTGTGTCTAAAATAGAGTTCCCAAATTCTTTCCCTTTACTCAGT
Source organism: Dolichotis patagonum (assembly GCA_004027295.1). Lineage (NCBI taxonomy): Eukaryota > Metazoa > Chordata > Mammalia > Rodentia > Caviidae > Dolichotis > Dolichotis patagonum. The sequence continues at coordinate 12,124 of PVJX010017962.1, forward strand.
GTTATTTTTTGGTATTACATTTATGACCACCAATATATTTTATAGTATTTGTTTCCACGTATATTTTCTGTCTGCTTTCTCCCCTCACCCACACTGCCAACAGAAACTCCAGGAGACAAGAGGCTATTTTATTTTATTTTATTTTATTTTATTTTATTTTAATTTCCATAACATCAATGTCTAGGAAAGCACCATTTGCACTGTAGATTATCAATAGAAAATTGCACAGTAGGTGAATATGTAAGAACACCTACTCTGCACTAGGATTGTCCTCAGCGCTGGAAATCAGCAGTGAAAAACCTAGTGATAACCACTGATGGGATAAGTGCTTTCAAATTACAGATACGAAAGGGTTGCATGAAAAGGGCATTGGTTTAGCTTATGATGGTACAGAAGCCACCTCTGAGACACTGTTGGATATTTTATATGACTCTAGAAGCCTATGACTGTTGTGTGGTCATTACAACAAGGGAAAGAAGACAATGGCAATTAACTTCACTTACAATTCATTATAAGCAGAAGCTTTCTTAGTAGTAGAAAAATGTCACTATGCCAATGAAATGTGCTGCCTCAATATATGCCGAATTTTCTATTTGACAAGAAATATTCAGAAAACCTGTCAGATCACTTACAATACAGCACATAAAGGGTTAGATTACTTCAAATGCAAATTTATCTACTAACTTGAATGCAAATTTATCTACTAACTCAAGGCATTCATGTGTAATTGCCTTATTCTCTCACTACACAAATATTTATTAAGCACCTAGTAAATGTTAAATACAAAAAACCTAAACTCAGAGTGTTGTCTTTATGAACAAAGTGTGTCCTAATTGGACTCATCTCTTCCTCTTTACTGTATGCATTTCAGCTCATGGACAACTGCCAGCTAATTTTCACACACATCGTTGCTCAAAGTATTTAGCATTTCCCCCACCCTAAAAGCAATTCAAATCCCTTTCCTGGCATGAAAAGCCTACTACTTCTGGCCCTAAACTCACCTCCCAGTACTAGTCAACTCTTCCCTCTTCTACAACTCCCTGTTTAATTTCTCAGACACACAGAAAGAAAAATGCATCTACGTTTTTGTTGATAAATCTTCCTCAGTTTCTGCTTCCTCCAGGCCCTTTAAGTCTAAGGGTTAGTCCTTCCTGGTGCTTGAACTGAATACAGGTAGTTCCTTATATGTTATTGATGCTGGAAATAGGTTGGAAATAAAATTCCTCGTTAGGTAAAACAAGCATCTATTGCAGGCTTCTAACTTGCAACTTTTCTGCACCTTTGCCATGATGAGCAATTGACAGAACTTCCACCACAATTTTTTGAATTCCACTTTCTTGATAATACTAGAATTTTGCTCTAAGCTCTCTATTCCTTGGGCTGGGATGGTGGTGCACGGTCTAACTCCTGTCAGCTTCCATCCCAGATGGGCTGAGCTCCTGGGCCTCAATTCCCATATCCACGTGGATTCCACAGAAAGGGAACTGAGACAAACTTTGTGGTGTAAAGCTGCAGATGAAAGCTCAACTGGGCAGAGTTGTTCCTTTAAATGAATAAACACAAGCTATGCCAGAAAGAACATGATGAGGAAAAGGGAAGGGGTGGTAAATGGGGCCACACCTGCAAACAAAGTACAGATATCCAGGAGCTAATTGTGTAGCAGAAAATGATCTGGGAGGTAAAGTCATTCAGGGAAAAGAGTGAGAGAGGGAAACCCTTGCCATCATGGGGCTGATGTGCCAATTTGCCTGCTGGTAGATGCCAGTTTCACGGATCATTGGTAACCTCGAGGAGAATGTCAGGCAAATAGCTGGCCTTTTTCCAACGTGGATTGATCATCCTGAAACAAAAAGCTGACTTCTGTGATCAGTGAACATCACAACTGCCTGGAAACCCAGCCGCTTTTCCCTTTTGATACTAAAACCCAGCTCTAAATATGTCCATGTTCATCATGCCCAACCCTTAGCAGTTTGAGATTGATTGGTGATTTTTCCACACAGAAGTAAATTCTGTTGCCAGACCAGTTTGTGAGGGGTCAATGTCAACATGTTCCCCTTCCTCACAGGTTTGCTACTGCAAATCTATTTGTCTTAGGAAAAAGGCTGCATAGATCGAGTAACGTATTCCACCATGTCCTCCTAAAAGAGTCCTCTTCTATCCTTTTGCTTCTCTTCTGTCTCCCAGATACAATTCAAGCTTTGTTTTTCCCATGTACTATACATCATCAAAACCATCTCGTCTCCAAGTGATTTCTCCATTCACTGAAAACTATAATGCTGGTTTAAGTATTCACAGATTATCTTTCATTTGCTTACTTTACACTTTTATTATGTACTTATTATGTGCCAGACACTGAGTTGCAAATATTAATTTATTTAATCTTCATAAATTAAGATAATCTAGCTAACAATCCCATGTCCCCAGATACATGCAATTCTAGAGTATCCTTCAGATTATGTTGAATTTGGCTACTAGATTACATTAATGGATACATGGGAAATAAACCCTAGATCTGTGACTTCATGAAGGTAGAGACTGCGTGTTTCTATTTTCATACCAAGCCTTTATATATGTCATTGACACGTTTATCTCCACATGCTTTGTGTATATGCCACCAAAAAATGATTATTGGTTATGATAATATTGAAAAAAACATTGAAAGACTTAAACGTAGTTTAAATACCAACAGTAGACTAATTAGTTCTGATCACTGACTGCAATCAACTGACTCTATTAATATTATTTGAAACAAACAAATGGTCCTCATAAGCTACCTTCTAATAGATAAGAAAGCACAGGTACCTTATAGATCAGTTCACTAACACACTGCGATGACCCATCCATGAAAAGTGTTGCAGAAATACAATTTAATATCTTTCTCACTTGACAGATAAACTTACAAATAAAAATATTTTCTTCCAAAGGACAAAGTCCCAGCTTTAGTGAACGAACCCATGAACTGTGGAATATGTGTGAATTTCAGCCCCACTCTTAGTTGCAATCCTTGAGACTTCTAGAAACTCTTCCCTTCTGCTTGGTAGTGTGGTCACTAAAACAAGTAGCAAAAAGGGCAAACCTGAAGAATAACCTGACACAAGGATAAAATCTCCTTTAGCAAGGTGTCACGGAATATATTAGGAGCTCTTCTTTATGAAAATTGTAAAATACAATTATAAGCAATAGGCAATTTTCAGGTTGTCAAATACCCATAACCACTATGATTTCCGAATTTAATGCAGTGCAGCTGTGATTATTGTTACTTTTCTGCCTGCAAACATTACAGTCATTTATGAAACCCACTAAAAATGATGTAGTCAAATTTCAAAATTAACTCTTTTTTAGACTTCTAATATAGTTTCCATTCTCTTCAACAGGCTGTAATAAAGCTATATAAGTACTTTTTTTTCCCATTACCAACGCTAAAATATTTAAACATCTGAAAGAAATACGCAAGTGTTTCTGTGTTAGGAAGAAACAGTGTTCTTTGGAAAACATGAATTATATAAACTATAATTAGAGCATCAAAATTGAAAGTGTTTAAACTAAGATTACAAATTGCCATGTTAAAAGTATAGTGAGACATTCAAGGGGGAAAAATTAAATGCCAACTAACTGAATTAGCTCTCCCTTGTCTCAAGCTGTACTAACTCCTCCATGCCTTTCCCAAAGCCTTCATTGCTGATCACAGACATTAGAACCGATTTCTACCATGAGTTTACCCTACAATAAATTCAGGTTTGATTTCTACACAGAGACTTCTACATTAAAGTTTCTGTCAACAATATTCAAGTAAATATGCTCTACTGGAAAAGTAAACAGCTAGAAATAGAAATAAAAATTGAATCAAATTAAATTAGTTTTCAAACAATTAAAATAGCTTTTCTAAAAAAAACAGGTTTTATGCATTTTCAAGAGCACACAATAGTGATATAAAGATTAACTGAATTTAATTAACTGAGATTCACACTACTGAAATATATATGGAGGTACCGTGTGAGCTAAGAGTGGGATGGGGCTTGAAACCAGTAAAAGTCTAATACTAAATCTAAAGAATGTTTACTGAAACAGATAACTACAACTTATTACTTATTTGGGACTGACTGGTATATTTTTCCATTACTACTTTAGTATATTATTCCAATAGTATTTTAGAATAAAACTTCAAGATAATTTTTAAATCCAGGAATGAATGAATGAATACTTCAGCTAGCCATGCAACTATGCTGCAAATATTTTGTTTTTGTCTTATAGGAATAGTGACATCCACATTAAAATATAAGGATCCTTTATAATTTATGGAGGATAGCTTTCATGAGTTCATTAATTCTAATAAAGTATGCTTTAAAAAAGAATGACGGACTTGTATGGGGGAAGCTCTGTGACTAGTTTTCTTTTCCAGGTTAGAATTGAAGCATCTTTACATATGTGATTTCTTGACATTAGATCCCTTTGAAGCCCAAAATATATTGTAAATCCATACTGCAAAGTCATATTACTGGTGATTTTAGAACTGGATTCTCTATTCAAATTGTTTTCAAAATCATAATATGTCTTTAAGCAATTTTTAGAAAAATAGCGCCTGAAAATGGGGCCTCTTCTTAGTCAGTGAGCTCTCCTTAGCAGACTGAGTGAATTCTGGTAATGTCAGTGGCAGAACAAAGAACCAAAGGGCAAGGAGAGAAGAAGATAATTGAAACAACTGTGCTACACATTCTTGATTTATGCTGACCAGATATTATTCACAAGAATGTTTAAGTAGTTTTAAAATGTTGGTCTACATTGTTAAGTAAGAAAGGCATGCATTGCCAAGCTTTTGGATCCTTACTTGCTATATGACAGTGACTAATACATCACGGAAATTGACTGAGGGGTCTCCATGAGGTTAAGCTTAACACATCAAGCGTCGCCCAGTTAAAGTGAGAGCCCCGGAGAAGAGCCAGTAAGTATTGCTATGAATGAGAATATAGAAGCACTGAGGTAAAAGAAGTTATTCTTGTTTTAATAAGATGTTTTATGAACTTTAAAAGGATGACCCACACGGTGTAACAATGTTGTTACCCTAGTAGCCCTTTATTTATATAGAAATAGTCTTTTATCCATTACTGTTCTAAATTCATAAAGGAAAGAAGTTATATTTCTCTGTTCATTCTCCTCAGTAATTACCTTAGAAGATTCCGCTAAAATAGACACCCAATCAGAAGTGCTTGCTTCCAGGTATCACATATTCAGAGGGAAGGTTCAGTGAGGTTCTTTGACTTCTATGTGACTTTGCCATGTTTCCTAGTATCATAATACTGGATGGTGTTATAAAATACCAGAAAAAAGATAATAACAAAAGAATAGAATGATATCAATATATTAATGTAATTTAGATTATACCTTCAAAGATGATTCAATGAAATGTTAAAACAAAAAAGTTCTTTGAACTTTTACTTATTTAAATTCACACACACACACACACACACACACACACACACACACATCAAAGCACACTAAATACCCTGCTGCCTTTTTGGACTTTTGTTTGCAGAGTAATCTTCCTCCACCAATACTGCACAATTTTACAGGATTTTCTTATAAAGTATTATGGGCTAAAACCAAACAACATTAAGTAGTACCTATCAGGAGATGATTTTCCTGCTTCCATGAATGTCCAAAATGTTTGCTGTCACTTTTAATCTGTGTTCACTATTTGGAAGTATTTGCAGCAGAATCTGGCACAATGAGCACTGCAGAAAATATAGCAAGATGACAATTTTGTGTTAATTCTGCTATTAAATCAGATTTATTGAAAGTATACATACAGAAAAGTGTTGTAATGATTACAGAAAAGTCTTCATCCATTTGTGGAATTTGATTTAGGTGCAACCTGATGAAGTACACTATTTTAATGAGAATATTTTTAAAGTCTGCATTTAAAAATTTCACAACCTTCCAAATACCAAAAATAATGGCTAATATTTATATATGAAATACAGTTTACTTTAGGATAAGGGAAACATATACAGAGAGATGATTCTTCCTGCATTTCAACATTATTTGGCCTTTGACATTCATTTTTCTTGCTTAAATCTCTATAGAGTAAAAGATAATCTGGGCTCTTTCCCTGCTTTCCCTTGAAAGTGTGCAGAACCTCATAGCCTTGATAGTGCCTCACTGAATTTACTTTGTGCCTTCAGCTAAATAGTTATTAGGCCTATTTTTGTGAAAATCCAGAAAATCACTACAACCTGGTGTGCATGATTTGATTAGATGACTCATATAGCAATCCCCCTAACCTACTCAACTCACTTTCAACAGGGAAGTCTGGTATTTTTTTTGTTTTTAATGTGTATATTTTGAGGCAATGGCTTTTAAAGTTTATTTTCTAAGCTTTCTCCTAGGTCTTAGTCTTATAATATCAAAGAAAATGAATGAAACTGTCTTTTTCACTGGAAGCTTTCTCGATAGATACCTGAAAATGTATGGTCCCATAATCGATCAATTGGACATAACTGCATAGTGCCAAAACCTAATGAAATAACACTGTCCAAACTGATACAGTGTTGGCTAGCTTACAAAGCATCTTCACAGATGTTATTTTATTTGATCTTCACAAAACGTTTGGTGAGTAGGGCAAATACGACCACTAATTTATAAACTAGTCGAGTAAGATCACTATATTTACATCACTGATGTCATGGCACAATTGGAGCTAGAAAGCAATTCTCAAATGTTTTTCTCCTTTTCCCTAACATAATGTCTCTCTAATCTTAATTTTGCATGTTTATACTTTCTGCTACTGCTATACATGGATTCTTTGTAAATAAAAATATTATGTATTCTGAAGGTGGTGACATATAAGGAATGAAAACTAATTCATCTTCCACCAAGACAATTCATGTTTCACGTGCAAAACTAACAAGATTTATTTTCATACTATAAATATTTAGTATCAGGTTTTGTTCTGTAAATTTTTCATTTACTTTTCATACAATAAATCAATGTTATAAAAGCTTCACATTACTGAGAATATATATTCACTGAAGGAAGATTTTTACTTTTTGATACTTGACATATTTAATTGTTTCACACAAGTACATTAGGTAAGTTATTCAACCTTGATACTTATCATGAAATTAAGGTATTAATATTATGAAAAACTTGACTGTGCAAATATTGTCAGAAATTTGCAGACTAAGCACATATGGGAAACACTGGGGAACATTGTACAGCTTATTTGTACAAAGAGAGCCGGGAATCATGCATAATGCATTAGTGCACCATCTAACAACAGGCCCATAGAAATCATCTCAACCAAAGACAGACAAGGCTGAGGAAAATCCACTTGATAAAAAAGACCCAAGAGTTTCCAGCCATCTTGTAAGTATAGATAATCCTCATTTAAAGTCAAAGTTATGTATTTGTATCTGAGACCAACGAACAAACAACCAAAATAAAGTTCAGTTTGTTGCCTTATCCTCTAACTCAATTAGAGTTTATCAGGCCAAAGGAATGGAGAAGTGTACAATTATACAGTGAATTGGTTTTGATCAAGGGAGCCAATACGAATAACTGAAGGCTTGTGATCTATTTCCACTTGAATTGTCCTGAGCACATTCAATATAATATGTAATTATGCAACCCTGCTTCAACACTGAGTCATGATTTCACTGCTAAACGTGTATTAAAGTTATGGGATTATAAAGTCATTATAGAGATCTTCAAAGTTAACCCCTTTTGTACACTTTTATTCCTTCCAAGCCTACGGTTTCACACTGTGTTTTGTCTTTTGTTATATTAAAAAAAAACTCAAATGTTAATCAAAAACTGAAAATTGAACTAAATCAGTCTTCTCCTCACCAAATGTATCCAAATTGATTTTGCATTGTTTTGAAGCATCCAACTAGTTATATATTTCAAATATAGAATGAAAAGATATTTTGATTAAGTAGACTTCACACATTCCTAAAAAATTGAGTTAAGAAATGCTTTATTTACTTGGTATACATCTGATCTTTATCACATTTACTTAGGATGTTCTTAACATTGTTCCCAAAAATAGGTTAGCATTTTTCCTTTGGAAAAGAAGAAGGCAGAGCAAAAGAGGAATGAAAAGTATGATCTAGTCATGTTTGAAAAGTCAGAAGTCAACACTCCACAATAAAGACAACTTCATGGCATTTTTCAGTAGAAAGACACATTCAGAAGATATCCCAATTAGAATCTGTCTCTGTTAGTTTCATAACAACGTACTGCCAATATTGTTATTCCTTCAGGCATTTGTCTGTGTATAAGTATTAAGTATCTCAAAACTTGGATTTTGATCATTTAACATATGAAGGTCAGATAATACTACTTTTTATCATTACTACTACTGGGGTAGATTCTCTATGGCTGTATTAAAAGCTGTCAAGAAAAATTTTAGTTGACATTATTGAGTCAATTATTTGTTTATGATTCTTTTTCTTGTTTTATTTCAGCAAACATTGAGCACACGACATGCATTCTGTCCAGTAATGTATGTTTGAGTTATAAAAATGACTGCTATGGTCCCTATTTTCAAAGAAACAAAACACAACACAAAATACATACACAGATAGTACTACAGGGGTTTGCACAAGATATCCTTTGGGAATGCAAGGGAAAATACCACTTTTAGCTGGGACAATGAGAAACCATAAAATTCAGCAAGACTACTTAGACAAACCCTGAGAGCTGCTTTGAAGCACATGTCAAATTTCTGTAACAAACTGCATGTGAAGTTGTCATTTGTGTGAACCTGAGAATGTGAGCCTCTCAATTTTTGTTTTGCTCCCTGACCCACTGGAGGCTTCGTCTCTCTCCTCATCCCTCAGAGGTTCAGTAAAAATAAAACACCTCCCAGCACCATTTTGACTCCCAGTTAAAATAAATCTTGTAGGAATATTATTTGGACTAATTATTGAATGAACTGAGTTGTTTCATATGTGATGTGGTAAATTCCCTGGAAAATACAGACACTCAAAGCTGAGATTCCTATTCCTCCATTCATGGTTTTATGTAAACGTGCACCCCTGAAGCTTTCTTCCCAATTAGATCAACTGGAAGTCAATCATTCCCCTGCTTATTAGAAAGCAAGAGATGTGCACATAGTGTTGCCTAGTCTCACCAGTGGAACTTCTAAAGTCTCAAACTGGTCATTCCTAGGCATACTATATAATTTACTATACAAACAAAAACACTTTTGAGAATAAAAGAAAAATATATTTATCATTTTCCTGCAACAATAAGCATAAGGCAAGTGTCTCTGGGCAAACCAGAGTGCATGGCTACTCTAATTACTCCTGATAGTCTCATAAACTACAGAATAATAAGAAACACAGCAGCAGTTGTTAAAACAAAGGAAGCTTCCTCCTCAAAACCACCACCCTAGGGAGCTTTGAACCAAACAGAAGCTTTCTTTTGCCTTGACCTCCAACAGCATGGAATCTCCATAGAGTCTATCTCGGTTTCCAGACAAAGCAGTCATGCCACAATCTGGGCTGTATTTTGATTGTCCCTCCTCAACCATTCATGTGAATCCACAAAGCATAGTCTTGGGAAATCAACCTCACAAAACAGACATATCTGAGTCGGTCATACAGGACCGTGCTGTGGAGGGCAGCTTTCCGTAAGCCTATTGGAAAATGTCTGAGCTGCTCACTTCCTTCCTGCAGTAAAATTTTCTTTCATTTGTCACCCTGACCCATCTCAGCTGGGTCGTTTTTTAAAAAAGGATCAGATTAAAAAGAAATTCTTATTGCTTATGAGAGAGAGAGGAAAATAATACTAAAACTAAAATTGGATTGTCTTCTGAAGTGTCTTTATTTTGGGATATTTAAAAAGCAAAGTGAGGTCAAAGAAGGGTACAGTATAAAGGAAAGAAGTAGGCAAGATTGGACTTTTAGCATACTTCTTATTACTCTTCTCTCTTTCATTTTTCACATGTTGACCATCTCTTTGATAGTATTAGTCTTTACCCTTCTATCATGTATTTCTTCTTAATAGTAAAGCAACTCCAACTAATGCAGAAAGCAGATACTATGTGACATTTTCTTCCCTTATTTTCAGAAGAATGTGCAAGTAATGTACCTAGAGGTCATCATAAGTCATTGAAATGTCTCTGCTGCCTCCCAGAGGACCTACTGAGTTGGTTTTACTCTGATTGAATTAACACCTAGTGACACCATGTGTCACTTTTGTTATTTAGGATTAATTTAGAACCTCAGATTTTGTACGTACTGGGGAAAGAGGAATGAATTAGACATATTTTATACCATCAGACACATTTCTGATCATCAGTTTAGGGAAATAAAATTTAAAACCAGAGAGTCTCTCTTTTGTCAACTTTTGGTGCCACGAAACAGGAAAATCCATAACACAATATGGCAGCTAGATATGAAATTGGGAGTCTAATAATTTTCAGCACTGTCCTAGGGAGACAGTCCCTGGGCCAAACTACAGAAGCACAGCCACCATTTACTGTGCCAAGTGCCATCAAGTATTGTGGTGTCACTCTGTGAAAATCATCTGTTCTCCTGTGTCCTATACCCACCATGACAGCACCATGATATTGCATCATGAACTGATTCCTTGTAAGACCCGGTAAAAACATTTTTTCTCTTCAAATACACATTACAGAAAGGAACCCTAGAACTCAAGCTTAGAAATCAATTTCGATTGCAAAACTCTATTTTCTTTTATTTTGTATTTTGTGTTTATTGAAATAAATGGCATAATGTGTACAAGATACCTCTTGACTTATCTTCTCATCTAATTCCTAATCCTTCTAATTCAAACTGTAACCACTATCACTAGTGTTGTTATCTATCATTCCAACACGATTTTATGATTAAACAAGCAATGAAAATGTATATTATTATTTACACTTTTAAATTTGAAAGGTAGCAAAATATATAACTGATTAATAAATATTAATCAGCAGCACCATTTTTCTCTTTTCCAATTTATTAATCCCTGACTTATCTTTCTGTATTCTTTCCTTTTTAAGTGACCTTGGATTTCTTTTGCCAGCCCCTTCTTTCCTTTTTGAGTTGAAGAATGTGGCGGACTCCGCGCTGCTGCTTACCAAGTTCTGGCTCTGCTGAAGCTCTAAATCCGCCGTCACCTCCGGGTCTCCCTTCCGGAGGACGCGCCCCTGGAAGTGATGGAGCCAAGGAGAGGTGAGGGGAACAGATGGAATTTTTTTTCATCAGCAGGCTTTTAAGAAGAGTTTGCATCTTGTCTGTGGTTCCTTCCTACTCTTGGCTCCTGATTGGTGCTAGCAAAGTCCTAGAAATTAATGGAACAAAAGGACCCAAGGAGCCCGAGTGCCCGCACTCTTGGTTTGAGTGAGAATCCCACTCGCTGAACGATGGCATCCACCTCGGTCTGTTTTATGAGTAAGAAACAAACTTCTCTGTTATTTCATTTTATATTCTCTAGACTTGTTATGGTAGGCAATAGGTTTAGTTTTTCTAGTATTTATAAATTACAGTACTTTACTGAATGTGTTACCAGTATAATTAAATTAGCAATAATACATACCTGAAATGCTATATTTCTTTAGTTAGTATGTTCTTCCCCCTACTCTTTTATCACATATTGTTCAAAAGTATTACCTTATCTCTATTTTTCTTTTGGATACCATATGCTTTATTCCTCCCTTACCACTCTTTACTGGAATGAAAATGTCCAATTTTTTTTTCGTATCAGCATCTCTAAAATTGAGATGTCCCTTACAATGAAACATATATTATAACTATAATCAGAGATGTTTTTCATACCCAATGCCACATCTTATCATAGACCATAACAAAATTGAGAGTGACTTAGACATGATGGAGGAAAATTCAACTATCTCATACTTCTGAAACTTGATTGGTTGACGATTATAAAATAGCAATTTTGCATAATTCTACTTATTATATTTCCCAACTCTAAATGTTTGACTCTCAGCTATTACAGATGAGGTTGTTATCGAACAAAGTTCTTCCCTCTTTTCATCCTCCATTTCCTAATTCTGCTCAGCAGAATCATTTATCCTCCATAGTAACACCTGAGATCTACATTTCCAACCATTTCCGTAATGCCCATATTATTTGCACCTTTGATGTAGAATTTATTTTATTTAGGCACTTTGCTGAAGTTCTTCCAGTTGACTCCCAGGACCTCGACATCCGAGCTGCAGGGCTGCACCCGGTCTGCACAGAGAGGCGCTGCTTCCTACACAGTCCCGCCTCTTCCGGCAGAATCGGCAGAATCCCGACTCCTCTCCTCAGGTAGAGTTTGCGAAGGCTGGGCAAGCACTCTAATTCCAGCAACAACGGACAATGTACTTGTCATTTCAATAATGCATACGTCCTCCTGTTTTCTGAATGCTGCTTTCCCTTGATCCGTTCACTCTCCTCTGTGGTTCTTTCCTTTAATTCCTTCTTTCTAGCTTCCACCAGATATCAGAGACTTCTGACAGTTCTTACCTATATTGTGTATGTGCACATATCTGTCTCCAGGTTCAACTGAAAAAGAAATTTTTGTAGGGTTTTTGTTTCTTAGTTTCGTGTGCTTCTTACTCTTTTTATGATTTACAGGACGAGAGAGTGAAAATGCTGACTTCTGCAACCATTTTCACACTGGAAATTAACTTTATTTATTATAGAGCAGTTCTCCATGTACAGATGTAAAGATCCAACTGGAAAAGAAAGCAGTGTGTTAGGATTTTGAAAGAAACTGACTTTACTTGAATATAATAAATGTTATTCGGAATAGTAGTTCATATATAGTCAATCTCAATATTCATGTATTTAAAGATATTTGTATAAGATATATGTAACTGCATTTATAAATGAGAATAGTTGGTAAATTTCCAAGGAATTATTTTATGCTTCAGTAACCAAATTCAAGATAGTATTACTTTTTTTAAAACTTAGCAATGAAGTTACATGTATTTTCTCAAATATTTAGTAACTAAATTGAAATGCCATTTTAGCTGTGGAAAAGAAGGCAGACACCTATTCTTACTCACTTCTTCCTTTAATCCATTAGTTAATATCTAAAACAATACATGTACAACTAATGTGGAATATTATCTATACATTTGCTGTTTTAAATTGCTAATAGTGCAGTTGAGATATTCTGAGAATCTACCCACTTCTCTATTAAATATGGATCAATATCATTCAAGGTTAAGTGCATATCAGTCAATGCAGAAATAAAATCCTTTAAAATTCCTCTTAGCATTAATCTTGCCATCATTTAATTTTGCCCTTGGAAATCATCCATGAACACTAAAATTAAAATAAAACACACAAATTTGAAAGAACATGATCATACAACTCAGTTTTATACAATTCTCTATTCAAAGAATTATACTACTTAATAGAATATAGAAATATTGGCTCATTCTTCAAACTCAAGACCTAAACTACTAAAATGTTCCTTAGTGTTGTTTTCATAATGTACCACCACTACTTAAGTATGTGATATTTATATTAGTAATTTAGTGCAGATTCTAAGAAAAAATTTCCAATACTCTCAAAATCATTAAAATAAATATAGCAGTGTATGGGTGTTTTTTCTCAGAATTTAGCTTTTACTGTTTTTGGCAGAATAACAAAGTCACTTGACCAAAGAATAGCTCTTATTTCAATAGAGTACATATCTTCAGCAGGAGTACATAAAGATTAGTGAGAAAAGAAGCTCACCTAAGCAGCCAGGATGATTTGTAAAATTAACTCATGGATGATAAATGCCACGTTCAAACTTACTGAAAGTCTGTTACTGCTTTTCACACAAGGATAATAAATAGTTAAATGATATCAATCCTTTTTTTCATGGCCATTCAGGACATTGTTAACCAATGATAGTAATCTTTCTATGCTTGCATGTAACTTCAGAATCTTTTTCAACACAGTGTTGGGTATTAGTCAGGGTTTTCCAAAAAGACACACCTTTCTGGATACATGACAGGGGATTTATTAGAGAAATTGGTTCACACAGTTGTCAAGGGCAAGTCATCCTATGATAGACCATGTGCAAGCCAGAGACTCTAGAATGCTAGCAGCATGGCTCAGGCCAAGGCTGAATGGCTTTGGAATCAGGCAGTCTTATAGTATAGATTCCCAGTCTAGGTCAAAGGCATGAAAAGTCAGGGAAGGACTAATGTAAGTCCTAGAATGTAATGTAAGCCTGTCATTTTGATAACAATGTCAAGAATGGAAGATTGTATCTCAACCTCAGGAAATAGATGCAGTCTCTCTGTCTGCCTTTCTGTATTTTGTCCCAACCCTTTTGTATGGTGCCTGCCTACATGGAGGGTAACTTTCCCTTCTCCATCGTCTCAGTCTCAACACTAATCTCCCTGGAGACATCTTCATAGAAACACCCCCAAACAATATCAAGTCTCCAGGCTTTCCTTAATCTGGACAAGTTGATGCTTAACCTTAATCATCACTGATGTCACGGGACCAGACTAGAATTCACATGGAACTCAGTTCCTCACACAGCTAGTGTAGCACCACCCTCATTTTTCTTAAACTAACCATGTCATACCCTACCATATTTTGAAAAATACACTTCAGAGCCTCCTAACTTTTCCCTAGATCTAACAACTTTTATAAAGGATCACAAGCTTTTGCAAACATCATTCCACCTGGATTGAGCTCATCAAACCCCTGTCAGGCTCTCCATAGAGTACCACTACCTTAGATTTCTGTGAAGAAGAAAGATAGGCCCTATGAACCTTACAAGGAAGTGTGTAAGAGATGTGGCACCTCCACCTAAATCTTGTCTATCAGTTTCATCATTGAAGTCTGATAGATCATTACTGCCTGAGGGTGACCTTGCTGGAGTGGTGGTGGCTGAAAGTGGGCTTTTAGAGAAACTTATAAGACAGCAGGCACATTGTGGAGCTAAGAAGAGAGAAAAGGGTGCACTGATAATGAAGCGAGGAACTAACTGCTCGGCACATTTGGATTCACACTCTCCTCTTGCCTTGTGTACATTTTAAATACTAAATTTTCCACAATTTCAGTCTTTTTATCTATATTGGTCATAAAATTTTCCTCAGTGCATTTGTGTGAGGATTAATTGGAACGATACACTCATCAAAATGTTGGAACTGAGTTTCTTCTCATAATTTTAGTATAAAATTGTGAATTAGTAATGAAGAAGAATCAAAATGTCCCACTATGTTCCCATCTAAGAACTTCCTATCCAGCTCTTTTCAAAATGTCTGAACAGCCTTTCCGCTGTGCACCCAGTGTGGGCAGAGAACCAGAAGAAAACCCACCTCTGCGTGCCAGGCACCACCACCAGAAGGCCCTTTCCTCTGCATGCCAGCACAGGCAGAGAGAACCCAAAGATCCGCCTCTGCCTGCTGGCACCACACCAGAAGTTTCTTGCCTCTGCACACTCAGCACAGGCTGAAGGAGACAGACAAATCCACCTCTTCATGCTGTTTACCAACCACCAAAAGGCCACATGCTGCAGGTGGCCAGTGTGGGCAGGGAGAACCATCAGATCCACCTTCACCTTCAGGGAGCTGCCACCAGAAGGCTCCTTCCTGCAGGCAACCAGCAGCAGCAGAGACACACAGCGAGGTAAGCTCTGTGCACCCATAGGCCACCATTTGAGGCCCTTGGTTCCCTCAGACAACCATAATTCACTAGCAGAATTAGACAAACATGCCCTTGTGTGTCTGCCACCATTGTGGGAGTCCCAGTGTAGACACACAGGCTGAGAGAAGCAGCCCCACATACATGCACTCCTGATCATCAGCAAAGCCCCAGTATAGCTGAATAGCTCTTGAGAAGCCCGCTCTACATCCCACTACCTCCCTGTAAATCTGGAATTAGAGAAACCCAGGTGCCTCTCCCATCCCCCTACACTGCCTAGGGGCAGGCAACGTGGGAAGTGCCTGGGATCCCACAACCAGTTTGTTGGGAGGAACCCAGGAGAATGTCAAGGCAAGGAAGCAAATGGCAAACTCAGACCTCTAGCCCACACACATAAGTCAGGGAGATATGGTCATGGAATAAAATAGAAATCACAGACCTGAAATCTCCGAGAGGATAGCAACTGAAGTAAGGAGACAACTTCATGAGATTGTAAAAGCAGTCAAATCAGAAATAATGTCTCAGGTAAAAGAAGAAATCACAAACATACTGAAAGAATTGTTCAACAGGTTTAAAGAAGACATAGACAATAAAGAGGAACATAGGATAATGATGGAAACCTTGAATGAATGTAGAAAGGAATTACAATGAATAAACAGATTCAAAGAGAGAGGAGGAAATTAAAAATTCAATCAAAAACTGGAAAAACTGCTTGAAAGAGACTGAAGATAGACTTTCAGACCTTGAAGACAGGATTGCAGCCAGTGATCGTGAAAGGAAAGATCTCTTAAAAATAACATGCAATCAGGAAATAGCAACTCAATGGCTGCAAGATGATGCAAAGAAGCATAATTTAAGAGTGATAGGTATCAATAAAGAAGGGTCAACACAAATGAAATTAAAAAGATATTCACAGAAGTAATAGAAGGAAACTTCCCAAACATGGAAAATGGATCTGGCATGCAGATAATTGAGGCATATAGGACTCCAACTAGCCATAACCAAAGTAAATCTACACCCAGACATATTATAATCAAGATCCCAGAAATTCAGCACAAGAATAGAATATTAAAAGCTGTTAGAGAAAAGAGACAGATCACCTTTAAAGGAAAACCCATCAGAATCACAGCAGACTTGTCAACACAAACCATCAAGTCAAGAAGAGTTTGCAGTGAAGTGTTTCGAACACTGAAAGAAAACAACTTCCAACCCAGATGGAGCTACCCTGCAAAACTGTCTTTCAAATTTGATGGAAAAATAAGATACTTATATGAGAACAACTGAAGGAATTCATGACCACCAAATCAATACTACAGAGAGTGCTAAAGAATATTCTAGAGAGAGATAAAGATGACCATGGTTCCAGGAACAGCAGCAGCGGAGGATCACCAAACAAGACAGGCAATAGAATGAAGGGGAAAAGTGGAGGGCCAACAACAGTAGGATAGCATGGCAGAGACAAACCAATGTATGCTGGTTGTAACCATTAGTGTAGATGGCCTCAGGTAAGCAATAAAAAGAAACACAGGGAGAGTGGATTGAGAAACAAGCTCCATCGATGTACTGTATACAAGACACATCTAACTGGAAAGGAAATTCATAGACTGAAAATCAAAGGAGAGAAAACAATTGTTCCATGTGACAGGAGACAGGAGAAAAAAAAAAAGCAAGGGTAACTTGTCCATCAACTGCAGAATGGGTAAAAAAGATATGGTATTTTCATGCAGTGGAAAGCTACCCAGCTATAAAATAGAATAAAGGCCTGTAAGTAAATGGACGGAACTGTAGATCATGTTCATGGCAAAAACAGTTCACACTCATACAAATTAACCCTAGCATAAGAAACATAAGAAGTTAATGGGATCCAAAAGCAAAATAGTTAATGTAAGAGCAAAGGGGAGGAAACACCTAGGAGAGAAAGGTAGAAACTACTGTCAATTTCTTATTGTCTTATCTTGAATTCTTGCATTGTTTACACAATTTTGTTAGGTTTGGTTTGGTTTTGTCCTGCTTTGTTAGATTTTATGCTGTCAGATGGTAAAGGCAGCTATTTTAAATACAATGGGATATTTTATAGTAATCAGAGTTTCCTATTATATTTCTTTGAAGTATTATAATGCTTTCATTCATTGGTTTGATTGATTTTATTCTGTTTTGTTTGATTTTATTATGTGCAATGGTATGAACAGCTATTTTGAAGAAAACAAGATATTATGGCAGCCATTGCTGATTTACTATCATCTTGTTTTGAAGTCCTACCATGCTTTTGTTCTTCTGTATTTATTGGTTCTATCCTGTTGTGTTTTATTTGATTTTATTATGTGTGATGGTATAAACAATTTCTTAGAGGAAAATGAGATATTATAGTTGTCATTGTTCATTTCCTGTTATTTGGTTTTGAAGTCCTGTAATGCTTTCACTCTTTTGAATGGTTCTATACTATTTTGTTATGTTTGATATTATTGTGTATAAAGATATCTCAACTACTTTAAAGAAAAGAGACATTATGGTATGTACTGTTGGTATCCAGTTGTCTTGTTGTGAAATGCTGTGTTGCTTGCATTGTTCTGTTCTGATTTGCTTTGTTCTATTCTCTTCTGTTTTATTCTCTTTAAAATAAAAAAAAATTTTTAAATGTCAGAACAAGTGATCAAGTGACATAAGATATAATAATGGTAAATAATAATAACTAGCACCCATTGAGTACTTACTGCATATCAGAAAAAAAACTTATTTAATCTTCCCACCAACCCTAAAAGTTGAATGAAATTGTCATTTTAATTTTACCAACAATAAGAATAGGGTAACAGAAAAGAGAAATGTATTTCCAGGGGTCTTAGGACTTGTAAGAGACAAATCTAGGATTTGAATACAGAAATTCTATCTTTTTAACTTTTCTCACCCTAATTCTACATTAAAAACTGTGGGTAACCAGTTCCTAAACTAAAAATATTTCACTTAATTTTTTCTTTGAATGTATAGAATTTCTTTGGAGTGACAATTAATGAGGTAAAAACTGTGTAGACTTTATAGGGGAAAGGGATTCCCCAATATCTAAGACAGTGACTGATTCATTACTGTTATTGTCACTCATAAACTGGAATACAACCAAGGCCAATAGAAATTTTTGGATCACAGTGTGTCACTAGAGACTGAGGTCATGTCTGCCTCTGGCACCAAGGCAGATGTACAGACTAGAAAGCTTGATCTGAACCTCAGCATTATTCATTTGACTTTATCACTAGTAACTGACAAATAATATATGTTTGGAAATAGAAAATGAGGGAAACTTTTGATCATAAAAATACACTTTTCTGCATTTGTATAAAAAATTAAAAAGCTTAATGCTTGCAAATGAATTATTTGCCATAGTTTAGTGGCTTGTTAGATTGCTCATTTCTGCCCTTTTTCTAATTATAGCTAGTGAAAGTCAAAGACAGTTACTTTTCTAATCTCAGAATCAATGATAATAAACAACTAAGTAATCATAAGAGCCAATGTCCTATCCTTTTATCTGCACATGAGATTGAATGAGTGTTTCCTGCAACACCTAGAGAATTCCATTCTCTATGCTGTATTCTTCATAAAATTAATAAAAAGGTAAAAAAATAAAAACCCTGGGAATATTTTAAGACTTCTTCAATTGAATCAGGAAAACAAATCTTATGAACTTATATCCCACTCTTCTGTACTCTCAGTGCCTTAAACCATGATGAGAATATTTTATAATCCTATTTTTTTTCATTTCCTAAAATAAAGGGTTTGGACTCTGTTTGCTTATGGATTTTGTTTTAAAGGTAGAGTTGCAGCTTGTTATGAAATAACATTGAGAAAAGACAGAGACATTCTCTTCTATTACACTACAAGTAATATGACACAGCTGAGTTCACTTTGAAAAGGTTCTACTACATTTCATGTTCTTAATGTGAATGTGCACTTTGCTACAATAAATATGTATTGTCATTATTTCATGCAATATTTGGACCAAGTCAGTTTCTCTGGCATGAAAGGTATCATGGTCTACTATACATGGACCTATTGTTCACTTTTTTAAGGTTTTTTTCAAAAGGTGAAACATGTTTAACATCACAGAGCATTCAGATGTTAAGACACCTGTTATGTTCTGATGCTTTGACACGAACAATCTGCAGATATTTTTTTCCATTGCACAGTGATTAAATCAACCTTGTCAGAAAATTATTATTCCAGTTTCTCCAGTCCCTTCATAGCAGATGTCTATTCCCTTTCTCTAGTAATTAATTTTTCTTAATAATTCTCCTCAAGCTTTCATGGCTGTGTGAGACTTGCAACTGTTACTGCTCCAGTGCTGGAAGTGTAATCAATAGCTGGATGGACCCAAAATTAAACCATTAATAGATTTCTGGTTGAATTCATTTAGGTCACTAGGTTTCCACTCCTGCTGGCTTCCAGCATGGTTTTATATCCTCGTATTGTCATAACAATACACATTTCCACTTGGCTGCTGTCCCACAGCGTGTCATATCGGGAGGAAGTTGAGTCGTGCTTTCTGGGCCTATGCAAAGATGCTTAATATAGGATTATGGCCAAAGACACCTGGAGAAATGTGGGTGAGGAATACATTGTTTTCTTCCTCCAGAGGTAGCTATTACAGAAAAAGCGTCCTTAACCTACAGACATATACATTATTTACTTCAGTGTAAGCATTCAATATGAAGAGGATGGTTATACAAAACAGAGTTATCATGAAAGTGTACAGCCTGTATTCAATACTGTGGGGCCGTAAATGTTGTATAATAGATACCTGCAAGTATATTTGGTATACAGAACTTACCAGAACGGAAATGTGTCAGATGACATTAGTAGTCACATACATAAGCCAATTCAAACTGAAGGATCGTAACTACTTCTTATTTGGTCATTGAATTTTATGTTTTCAGAGGAAATGTCATGCTCAGGAAATGACAGCTTCACTCCTTTACTTTTCAGACTGTTCTTTGTAAGTAATTTGACCTAAAGAGAAAGGAGTCAATTAAATAGTAACTTTTAACCTCTGGAGTTGATCTCTGGCCTGTCTGCTAAGTTATCTCACAAGGGTTCTACTGTCGGTTTGTGAAAACCTTCTTTCATAAAGCCTAGAAGACGTAAAATAGGCATGGATGTGTGCCCAGAATGAACCCTGGACAGCTAATAGCAGTCGACAGCCTCAAACCCTGCGTCATTGCTCCGCACTAAATGTGCCCATCAACACCTGACTTGATCTGTGACCTCTGCCTCAGACCATAGAGTGACCAAGAGGTTCTCTCTCTTAACCCTCTTCAGGCATTAAAACACTTCTATGCTCCCAGATATAGCTGAAAAGGTCAAACCGGACTCAGAATAATCAGTATCTGTCAGAAAGGCTATGTTCGTTCATTCAGTAAATCCGTTGTTCTCAACTAGGAGTATTTTTGCTCCCTCCTAGACCCTCAAATGTCTGGGGATATTTTGAGTTGTCATGACTACCATAGAGATGCATTCAATTAGCAATACTGCTCAACAGGCTGCAACACATACAACAGCCCAAAACAAAAAATCACTCAGGCCAAAATGTCAGTTGTACCCAGGTTGAGAAACTCTGCAATGTTTTCCCACCTTGTGAAATACATTGTTCCAGGCACTGTAGTTGCAGGGCTAGCCTCATGCAAAATTATGAAACAATCTCGTGTTTATGTGTTTTAACAGCTTTAAGATCACTGTGTTAACCTCAAGTCACAGACACCTCTAGCTACCATTATTCTGAACCTCTACATCCACCATAAACCAAAGAATCACACATGTTTTGAATGGCTCTGTATTAATCTATCAAACCATATTAGCAAAGTATATTTATAAAATTTATCATACAGAAAAACTAAAGATGAAGCAACTAAACATTCAAATGTTTGACATCCAATCTTTCCTCTCTCTCTCCTTCTCTCTCTCTCTTTCTCTATTTTCTCTCTCTGTCTCTCTTTCTCTCTCTCCTACCTTCCTAGAAAAATAATCTGTAGTTTCCATATTCCCTTGAGGTTATCAAATTCTGATTTTATGGAAGGAAGAAGATACTTCTGTTTAATAATTGTATAAATTACTCTCCCAAAGTTGTCATTTCTTAACCCTGTTTTAAGCTCCTTAGCCTACTAAATAATCTTGATAGATTATCAGTGACCAAGAAGGTCATTATATATTTGTTCTGAAGGAAAAGTCTATTTAATCAGCTGATTTCAGCATCAGGCTGGACCAGCAAAGATAAAGATCACTGTCTTAATGTATGTCTTTCAGGGTCTCCCCTGGCAATCTGTCCCGTATTTGGCTTCAAATGCCATCTAAATTCCACTGACTTCCAGATGTATACTTTCTTGACAGACTATTTCTCATTTCTCTAGAAAAAAAAATCTACATATTTTCAACTCAACCTTGCTGTGTAGAAGTTTTAAAAAGTTGTTTGAATCCCAAACAAAGTTGCTAGCACTCTCAGGTTGCGCTCTACTCTTGTCTGTCAAACAGAAAAGAACAGCTTGTCTCAAGGAAGTTCAATCACCTTTTCAGTTGGATGAACTGAAAGCCTAGAAGCAGTTCTTAGATACTCTGTCCTCTCCCCATATATCAGATCTATCACCAAATCCTACAAATTCTTTTCTCATCAATATTTTTCAAATCACACCACCTTCTTATTGTCTCTCCTGATACCACCCAAGGCCACTATCATCATCTCTTGGTTCATTTGATCTCCCCCATGGTTTCCCAGTGCTTCTCCTGGAAGGCACAGTCCTGCCTCTCTCTCCCTGGCTTTTCTGTGTACTTCCTTCACTTTTGATGTTCCATCAGCTCAGGGCAGATTTTTCTCAAACTGACTTACCTGGAGATATTAATCTTGGACCTGCTTCTGTATCCATTGGTTCTTTACCTATGTGTTTGACCACCAATTCATATTCATTGTTCAAGACTTCTACTAAAATAACCTTTCCTTAAGAAAATTTCCTCAAACTCTGCCCTGTCTCATATCCCTAATGTCCAAAAATTAGTTTCAGTTTCTCACATGTGTGCTTTCTTACTATGATTTCATTACGTAAGATAAACTACAGCTTGGTTGAAGTATGGTTTTGTTTCAATTAGACATCCAATCCAACATTCTTTTGTTCCAGTTGCAAAGAACATGAACAGTATCTGTTTGTTACAAATGAATACATGTAAACTTAGCTGTAATGCTTTCATATCACAAAGCTAAGTATGTTGTTAGCAAGTGCAAAGATGAGCTTAAAAAATCATTCCTTCCATCTGTTTTTTCTTCTCCCTTTGAAGTTTTCATTACAATTTTCATGTTTTGTAGTCAAATGACACCACTTATTCATAGACTTTATTAACACAGGTGTTCATACATCACTATACATAAGTAATAAGGTGTATGCAACTTTAAAATTGTATTAAAGATACTTAATGTGCATTTTGTTGTGACCAGAGTTCAAAGCTCTCATCAAGTTATCACTTGGTTACAAGAAAGTTTGGTTAAAAATGTTATTAATGTTTAACTTTTAATATTTGTTGTTAAAACACTACTATTAATTAAACTATTCATTGTGCCTGGTTACGCTAATGATTGATATTTTTCTCCTTAAAATACACTTCAGGCACTAATGGACACAGAAACAGAGACGGAGAGTCAGTGAGACTGAGAGAATCTGTGTCTATAAATGTATTGATATGCATACGTGAATCATAAAAAGCAGACCTCAGCGCAGACTCACAGCCTGAGGTGGACACACAGTTCTCAGCTGAAGAAATACAAATGGCAAATAAATACATGAAAAAATGTTCCACAACCTTGGTCAATAGAGAAATGCAAATTAAAACAACACTGATATTCCATCCCAGTCCAGAAAGAATGGCTAGGATTAAGAAAACTACCAATAACAAATGCTGGAGAGGCTGTAGGGATAAAGGAACTCTTATCCACTGTCGGTGGGAGTGTAAACTGGTACAACCACTGTGGAAATCAGTCTGGAGGTTCCTCAAAAATCTGGGATTGGAAGTCCCATTTGATTCAGCTGTTCCACTTCTGATCATATTCCTAGAAGAAATGTAAACATCATATCACAATGATATATGTGCACCCATGTTTATAGCAGCACAACTGGTAATAGCCAATTCTTGGGAACAAACCAAATGCCCATCAACTGAGGAATGGATAAAAAAGATGTGGTATTTTTATACAATGGTGTACTACTCAACTATAAAGAAGGATCACACTGAGGCTTTTATAGGTAAATGGATGTGACTTGAAACTATATTCATAAGTGAAATAAATCAAATCCACATGTGTAAATACCATATTGTCTCCCTAGTATAAGAAATTGAAAGAGTAAATAAGACATAAAATCATCAATAAATATTGTGGAAAGGTAAGAAACTACTGAACGCGGAAAAAGTAGATAGGGAAAAGGAGAAGGAAGAGAAAAGAAAAACAATATAAATTTGTATACATGCACTTAAGATAGCTAAGAAGATTGTACTGCTAATTCTATTAGTTCTTGGAACAAAACAGTTAGCATTCATAGGATTAGATCAATTTTGCATGTATATATCTGGTAATCTGAGTAACTCTTTTGAAGATAACTATGCAAAATAACAACCTTAGTTATGTTCCAATCACCTTGTTTTGAAAGTTTATATTATTATTGTTTTGGGCTCTTCATTGCTATTTATTTGACTCTTTTATTTCTTCTTTGTCTTACATTTTGTTTTGTTTTCCTAATACAGAAAAGATAGATGTACATGTATAGTTTTATATATGCCTGATCTTCTAAAGAGTTTATTATGAGTGATGGTATCAACAGCTACTTAGAAGAAAATGAGACATTACAGTAGCCATTGCTGATTTCTTATCATCTTGTTTTGAAGTCCAATAATGCTTTTATTCTTTGTTTTGATTGGTTTTAGTCTGCTTTCTATTACTTGATTTCAATATGTGTGGAGATATGGACAGCTATTTTGAAGAGAACAAGAGACATTATGATAGGCACTGTTGATTTTCCTATTGTCTGAAGGCCTGTAATGCTTTTATTCTTTTGTTTTGATCAGTTTTATACTATTTTGTTTGAATTCATTCATTGTGTGTGACAATATGTACAACTATTATGAAGAACATGAGACATTTTGGTAGCCACTGTTGATTTCATATTGTCTTGTTTTGAAATCCTGTTATTGTTTTGTTCCGATTTGCTTTGTTTGGTTTGTATTATTTTTTTAAAATTACGTTAAATTAAATTAAATTAAATTACATTAAATTAAATTGCTGGTGAACCTTTTTTTTTAACGATAAGACGATACAGAGGTACCACATTTTATACATGTTAGATCTGGGTCAATGTTATGATGCTTATAAAATTGTGAATTCTTTTCTCTCAGATAAAGGTAGACCCAAAAGTCTCATGGTATGTTCTCAACTTCCCCAGACAGATACTATAGCAAATTAGCCTGTTATTATTGTAGCTGATTGGAATAGAGGGTCTTTATCTCAA
Source organism: Dolichotis patagonum (assembly GCA_004027295.1). NCBI lineage: Eukaryota > Metazoa > Chordata > Mammalia > Rodentia > Caviidae > Dolichotis > Dolichotis patagonum. The sequence goes on from PVJX010017962.1 coordinate 37,256, forward strand.
TATGGTAAAGGCCATCTATGACAAACCAACAGCCAGCATCATATTGAATGGTCAAAAACTGAAAGCCTTTACCTTAAAATCAGGCACAAGACAAGGATGTCCATTATCACCACTGCTATTCAACATAA